>ML278582.1:0-49352 GCA_005239495.1 Nicotiana undulata
AAGGGCGCCACCGATCGAAAAGGACAACGGGTCTTTCACATGGATACAGTCCGGGGCAAGGTTTCTCGAACTTGGGGTAATAGTTGTGATGAATTTCAGAGAATTAGATGGCTTTCGCAGATCAGACATCCAGTCCAAGAAGCGTTCCATGTTCATTTAAGTCCGCAGGCACTCCAGATAAGTCCTTCGTTCCTTTCCCCGAAAGGGATACCTCTTGTTTAAAATCATTGTCCATTCCATCATTCATTTTTCTTTCGAATCCCTTTCGGTTTAACTCTATTCCGAAACTAAGGCAAAGAAAGGATAGCAAGACTGATATACATGGTTCTCATTTGACACGGGCTAATACGTAGAAGGCACCTAGCCTCGTCAGGGGCATCGAGTCGATCACGACTGGCCGTAGCAGCCGATGCTTCAAACTCAATACCCTGAAAGGAGGAAATCAAATGAAGTTGAAAGGTTGAGTCCAACGTGGCTAACCATCTCGACAAAGTTTGAAGGAAAAAAATACTCCAAGTACTCTAAAGCAGAAATGGAAGGCAGATAAAATCAAAATAAAGTCGAAAATGTTAAGCCCCACACGACTAGCCGTTGCAGCAAATCTGAGGAGCCTGAATCTTGTTGATGCTCCGGAAACCCAAAAAGAAAAAGAAAGTGAAAGGCCTACAAAGTCAAAGCAAAGTCAAAATGACGGGTCCCACATAACCGATCGCCATGGTAAAATGTGGAAAGCCACGGTCCTAGGGTTTAGAAAAAACCCAATCCCCAGTAAGCAAGCAAGCAATTCAGATCTTCGTCAAAGGGGTTGAGATCAAGCAGTTGAAATAATCAAGGCCGAAAAACCAACCACCGTTTCAAACTAACAAATTGTTCTTTGTTTGAAAATAGGAAACATGTGCAACTCAAAAGCAACCGTGCAAAAAAGCAGGTGCAACCAAAAGAAATTGCACAACGTCTAGAAGGAGCACTGCAACATTGACTCCAAAAAGGGAAGTTTCCTCCAAATTTCTCTCTCGCATTCACTCATTCTCTGAAAACAAAATGAAAAAAAAAAGAGAAAAAAAGAAAGAAATAATGTTGAAAAGGATTCAAACCTAAAGTAGCCTAGGGTCTCCAATCCCTAGCTAAACATTTTCCAACCAAAGGATATTCCATTCCTTAGTTGATGCCAACATAGGGTCCCACTCCCTAGCAGACACCAGCATAACCTGGTGATCATTTCCTAACAACAGCATAACCTGTTGATCTTTTCCTGACATTGGCATAACCCAGTGATCTCTTTTCCTGGCAACAGCATAACCTGTTGACCTTTCCAGACACCAACATAACCTGGTGATCTTTTCCTAACAACAGCATTACCTGTTGATCTTTTCCTGACACTAGGCATAATCCAGTGATCTCTTTTCATGGCAACAACATAACCTGTTGACCTTTCAAGACACCAACATAACCTGGTGATCTTTTCTTGACAACAACATAACCTGTTGACCTTTCCAGACACCAGCATAACCTGGTGATCTTTTCCTGACACTAGCATAACCCAGTGATCTCTTTTCATGGCAACAACATAACCTGTTGACCTTTCCAGACACCAGCATAACCTGGTGATCTTTTCCTGACAACAACATAACCTGTTGATATTTTCCTGACACTAGCATAACCCAGTGATCTCTTTTCCTGGAAACAACATAACCTGTTGACCTTTCCAGATACCATCATAACCTGGTGATCTTTTCCTGACAACGACATAACATGTTGACCTTTCCAGACACCAGCATAACCTGGTGAACGTTTCCTGAACAGCATAACCTGTTGATCTTTTCCTAACACTAGCATAACCTGGTGATCTCTTTTCCTGGCAACAACATAACCTATTGACCTTTCCAGACACTAGCATAACCTGGTGATCTTTCACGACAACAACATAACCTGTTGATCTTTTCCTAACACTAGCATAACCCAGTGATCTCTTTTCCTGGAAACAACATAACCTGTTGACCTTTCCAGACACCAGCATAACCTGGTGATCTTTTCCTGACAACAGCATAACCTTTTGATCTTTCCTGACACTGGCATAACCCAATGATCTTTTCTCCTGGCAACAGCATAACCTGTTGACCTTTCCAGACACCAGCATAACCTGGTGATCTTTTCCTGACAACAGCATAACCTTTTGATCTTTCCTGACACTGGCATAACCCAATGATCTTTTCTCCTGGCAACAGCATAACCTGTTGACCTTTCCAGACACCAGCATTACCTGGTGATCTTTTCCTGAAAACAGCATAACCTGTTGATCTTTTCCTGACACTAGGCATAACCCAGTGATCTCTTTTCATGGCAACAACATAACCGTTTGACCTTTTCCCAGACACTAGCATAACCCGGTGATCTCTTTCTTGACAACAACATAACCTGTTGATCCTTCCCCAGACACCGGCATAACCTGGTGATCTTTTCCCGGCAACAGCATAACCTGTCGATCTTTTCCTAGACACCGGCATAACCTGGTGATCTTTTCTTGACGATAGCATAACATGTCGATCTTTTTCAACATAGGGTCTCCAATCCCTAGTTGATATTAATTTTAGGCATAGGGTATCCACCCCTAGTCTACATTCTCTCCTAGTACACCATTCTCGGCTTTTCATTGCTTTCAATAATAAAGTAGCATAGATTCCGTTACATAACTCACAAAATTTTCCTAGTGTAAACTGGGGCAGAAAATTTCATTCGTTTGTTCTTGATTTTGCGCAGATTTAACTTTAGGAAAATGGATTTGAGATGATCAAAAGAAGAAATTGCGGTCCAGAAGAAAAAGAGATTTAACTTTAGGACAATGGATTAGAGATAGGAATCTTGTAACTCGTAGTTGATAGGTTTAGATTAGTCTTTTTCATTTTGATTTTGATGTAATAAGGATCTGAGGGAGCAGTAATAGCAGCAACATCAGTGAAATCACGGCCTCCCTATAGTTCCAGCTACCAAAACTTCCAGAACTACACTGACCCGATTCCTTTATCGCCAAGGATATGTAGGCAACCTCCGAATCAAGGTTCAATCAAACTTTTTTCAAATTGCTTCCAAATGGAGTACCAAACGGGCAAAAATTTCTCGTAGTTGCTCACTTTATCTTTGCCCGAAAACTCGTCATGTTCTCTAGCAAAAAGGGGCTGCTGTGAGCACCCAATTTTTGCACCGCATGAAAATTACTCCTAAAAATAATCAAAAAGTAATTTTAATGATTTTTAGGAACTTTTTTTTATTTAGTTGCATTCCATGCATGTTTGATAGTTTTAAAAATAAATAATAAAAATCATAAAAAAGATGTCCGAACCTTGATTTCATAGCATGTTATGTTTTAAACTGCATTTTTAGGATTTAGTTACATTGTTAAATGCATCTTCTAAAAATCAAAATTGCATTCGTAGGTAATTAATTAATTAGTTTCATTAGTCCATAATTAGGTAAAATAAATAAATAGGCTAGCCAAAAAATGGGATTTAAATTGAGAATTTGAGTCTAAAGGGTTAATTTCGCAAAGCCTAATAAAGAAGGAAAATGGTACCTTTTTAAAAGCTTGAACTTGAATTTGGGCCAATTTTCTGGGCCCAACACTGACCCATCACACCAATTTCGCCCAAACCAAGAGAAAACCGGTCCAGAACCCGCGACCTGCCTGCCCGACCCGTTCTTCTCCCTACTAAAACAAACATTAGACACCTAAATTAGACCTATACCTAAATGAAAAAGAGGACCCCCATACACAACAACGGTGCTGACCCCCTCCCATTCCTCTTCTTCTTGATTCTGCTCTTAAAAACTAGCCAGACCTCTCACTTAAATCAACAAACCCAAAACAAATTTCAATCCTTCACACGTCTCTCTCTTCAAATAACCTAGCTGTCGCCGTTGCCCCATCTCTTCACTGGCGGAATCCGGCAAGAAAACCAGCCGGAATTCTTCCAAGCCGTCGCCGAGATGAGAAAACCAAATAGATCCCTTGTTCTTCAACCTAACAGCTAGAAAGAAACTTCCAGATCTGGAAAACTCAAAAGAAAAGCTCCAAATTAGAAAAGAAAGCTGAAATTGGAACAATGAGCTTCCATTTTTCCTCTTGTTTTTTGTATTAAATTGTTGGTTTGTCGAGGAATTCGCTGCTGCTCCTCCCTGTTTCCGGCCTTCATTTGGCTCACTCTAGCGACGTCTTTTGTTCTATTTAATTGTGAGTTGCCGAGCTGCGTGATTGTTGAAGCTGTTGCTGAAGTTTACCTCCATATTATTAGCTGTTGCTTCCTTCTATTCGTTTCTCTATTTCAAAGCATGTCAAAAACTCCAGTTTTAATTCCTTTTGAGTGTGCAAATGAAGCTAGATTGTTTGACTTCATGATCCTGGTTTGATTTCTTGAACACTTTGTTGTTTTGCTGCTGTTGATTTATTCTTTTGCTTATGCTCGAATCTATAGTGATAATATTGTCAAACTTCACAATATCTTGTCTCGTTCATTTGTGTACTGAGATGCTACATGAATTGATGAAGAGAATTTAGTTTACTTGATGGTTGTAGTGATTAAGTGGCCCAATAGCATATGGTTTCAGATAAACATTTCTTAGCCTAAAAATGTTCAATTCTACTCATCAAAAAAGATTAACTGGAATCTTGATTGAATAATATGCAATAGACATAATTATTCCTAATATAAACAAATCGGCTCGTACTCTAAATTTGTTGCAGAGTTATTAATGGTATTTTCTTCTTTTCCTCTGTAGTGTAAATTGCCAACTTCCTGATACTTGTTAAGTATGTAAATAAACAACGGTAAAGTAAAACAATTATTTTCCCAAGTATATCGCCACAACAGTATTAAGTTGCTCAATAGCATATATTTGAATATAAGATCCTGCCATTTGAAATCATTTTGTTGTATTAATATTGCTCTTATTAGTGTGTGTTAACACATGAGATTATCATATAGTTTGATCTGATTCTATTTTTGGGTTTGTACTTCTCTGATGTGCATTGGATTAGTGGGAACGACGTGAGTTTTCAATTGAAACGGGAGTTATTACTACCCATTAATGTATTCAAGCAGTTATGGAACTTAATTAAAAATAGGATACAGGATCAGAGATAAAGTAATTAAAAGAAGATTGAGGTCATTAGAGTAATAGCAAGTCATATCATATCTGACATAAATAATAATCTCAAACTCAGTCCTTGAACAAACTCATACCTTGTAGTCCAAAAATACCACCTTTCGCTCTTAGACTAGCATTACAAAAAACTTAGGAAAACCAAAGACTTATAGAAAATTTGCTTCAGATATGAAATTAAATTATCGTGATCATAGTAAAGATTACATAATCTACACTCGGGTCTGCAACTCATGCTACCCGACCACAACTTCAAATTATAATAAAATTAACATGTTATAAATCGAGGGTGCATTTCATGTGGCGTGTTTACAATGTGTCCAAAAACGACAAGTGCACGCCATTGTGACTTGTTTCAAGATAATCCATAAATATTAAAAGCGGCTAAAAAGTAAAAAGGTTAAAATGAACAATAGGTACAAATATGTGAATAGTCAGATAATTATGCCAAATATCGATAGTTAAGCGACCGTGCTAGAACCACGAAATCCAGGAGTGCCCAACACCTTCTCTCGAGTTAATAGAATTCTTTATCCGGATTTCTGGTTCGCATACAATTTTAAACAGGGTCTAAAATTCCTCGGTTTGGTATTTAAATAAATAAATGGTGTCCTGGAACACTGTACAGAAATTCGGGCGGCAGCACTAAAATAAATAAATCCCAAATCGAGTAATGTCACTTTAATTGGAAAAACTTCCTAATCCATCCTTACCGTAGGGAAAAAAGAGGTGTGACATCAATTAGTCGTTTTGAGATTTAGCAATCCGGTAAGTGATTTAAGGTCTTGAATGATATCATGTTGTGTAATATGGGTTGCATTCATGGTCGGATTTGATATTTGGATGTTTCAGGATGCATTTGGATGAGTGATTCTTACTTTAAAGGTTTAAGTTGAAAATATTGGAATATATGCCGTAAAAGGAAAAGTATGTGTTAAAGAAAGAAATCAGAATCCTTTTCCTTAAAAGGTAACCGAATTATTTTAGTTTTTGGAGCTAAAATAAAAAAAATCACCCACCTTACTCATATATTAAGTATCATGTTGCTGCAATTAAAGCCAATGCAATTTCACGCAAATACATAGAATCATCCAAGAAAATTAATATTCATAGCAAGAAGGTGTTTCTAAGGTTCAAGCTGCTCAATTGAATAATCAATTATAGAAAACGAACCTACTCAAGTTCTTTAGTTGTTAGGGTTGAGTCAAATTTTTTTTAAATTGTAACCTACATTGCTTAATGCAAAGAGTATTATAGGTAAATAAACTAGAAGAATTTGTTTATCTTTACAGTCTAGAATTTGTAATATTGAAAGGAATTAAGGTACTAGAATTAGTCCCATCGGTTATAGAGTTGTAACCTAAAGTTTAGCTACAATTGGGTTGGTTGTTGTAACAGCTCAACCAGTTGTTTTGAGATCTAACAATCCGGTCAGTGATTCGAGGTCTTGAAGGATATGATGTTGTGTAATATGGGTTGCATGCATGGTCAAATTTGATAATTGGATGTTTCGGGATGTATTTTGATGAGTGATTCTTACTTTAAAGGTTTAAGTTGAAAATATTGGTCGAGGTTTGACTTTTGTGGAACCAACCACGTAACGATGTTTTGATGTCTCTGATAGGTTTGTATCGTTATTTTGGACTTGGACGTATTCCTAGAATCAAATTTGGAGGTCTGTAGGTTGATTTGCGTTATTTTGCCGAAAGTTGGCAATTTAAAGGTTTAGAATTTTGATTAGTTTGACCGTAGGTTGCATTTATAGCTATTTGTTCTCATTTCTGTTTTGGAACTTGGAATAGGTCTATTCCATCATTTGGAACTTGTCCCAAAAGTTTGGCATTACTCCGAGTTGATTTTATAGGAATTGGACGTGCCGTTGTATTTTTAGAAGTTCTTGAGTTATATATTGATTTCATGTGTTTTGGAGGTACGATTCGTGGTTTCGAATGTTATTTTCATAATTTGATTGCACGACCAAGTTCGTGTTATGATTTTAGACTTATGTTGATATTTGATTGTGAGCCCCGAGAGCTCGGGTGAGTTTCAGACTTATTTCAGAGAGTTCATAGAAGGTTCAGATTATTGCCGGTGCTATGATCTCGCATATGCGAGAAACATGTCGCATTTGTGACTATAGCATTTGCGGTTTTCTTCATCGCATTTGCGAAGGGCACTATGGCTTGAAGAGTTCGCATTTGCAAACTCTCCACGCATTTGCGTTCATTTTGATCGCTTTTTTCGATGGTCCTCTGTTCGCAATTACGAACATTTCTTCGCATTTGCGATGACAACGGGGATGTGAGGGATTTCGATTTTGCGATAATTTTCTCGCATTTGTGGGGTTCGCGTTAGCGAATGCCAGGTCGCATTTGCGACACCTGCAACTGGACATAAAAGTTGTGATGACCCAAAGGGTCATCTTGTGAATTTATACTTTATTCCCGGCTTGTTAGCCTTAAAATCCTTATTTTCATTCACCTCGATTTGCGTGCGCAGTCGGGGCGTGAATCTGAAAAGCCTTTATGTGAAAATATATAAAATAATAAGTTTTGGAATTTAAAAATAATTTTTAGTTGATTTTGGTCAATATTTTGAGTAAACGGCCACAGACCCGTGTTCCTATGGTCTGGGATTGTCCGTAGTAAAGATATGGGACATGGGCGAAAGCCCGTAATCGAATTTCGAGGTCCATAGCTCGAAAAATCAATTTTTGATGAAAATTGTACGACTTAAATTCTAAGGATATAAAGAAATTGATTAATGTTTGATCTCGTTGGTATCGGGCCCGTATTCTGGTTATGAAGCCCAGTACATGTTTAATATAATATATAAGTCATGTCTGTGAAATTTGATTGAAATTTGAGTTGGTTTGAAGTGATTCGTACGTCCGGTTGAGAAGATAGTGATTTTGAAATGTTCTTGGGAACTCATGAGTTTTGGTGCTTAATCCGTAGTTTTAGGTGTTATTTTTGTGATTTAATTGCACGATCAGGTCTGTAGGATATTTTTAGACTTGCGTATATGTTTGTTTTAGAGCCCCAAGGGTTCGTGTGAGTTTCGCGTAGTTTACTGAGTGATTTGGACTTTAGAAAAAATTGTTAGTGTGTATAGGTGTGCAGATCTCGAAAATGCGAGCCTCGCATTTGCGAGCAGTGGGAGGGGACTGGGTACTTGGCAATTGCGAAGGAAAAGTCCGCATTTGCGGAAGTCCATCATTTACATTGGTGACTGGGACTTCGCATTAGCGATGGCAGCAGAAATGCGAAGGGTTCGCATTTGCGATACCTTTCTCGCATTTGCGAGCTTTACAAATGCGAAGCTCGGGTCTCAAATGCGACTTCTGCAGCTGATAACTTTGGACTTAGATGGGATTTTTCATTCATTCTTCACTTTTTCGAACTCTAAACCTCAAGAGGCGATTTTTCAAAGACCAAATCTTACCCAAATTATAGGTAAGTGATTCCTAACTACTAATTTCAATCTTTTACGTCTTTTTACACGATTTCAACCTAGAATCTAGGGTTTTCATGGTGGAATTAGGGAGTTTTTGGTAGAACTTAGGAATTTTGATATTTGGGGATTTAGTCCTCGAATTGAAGTCAGATTCCAAAACCAACTGTATCCGAGCTCGAGAGAGAATGGGTAAACGGATTTTAGTCCTACCCTCGAGTTTGGACCAAGCGGGCCCGGGGTCGATTTTTTACTTTTGTTGGGAAAACTTGGGAAACCATAATTATCCATTAAAGTTTATTCCTTTAGCGATAATTGATGATGTTAAACTAATTATGACTAGATACGAGTGGGTTGGAGGTTAATTCTCAAGGAAAAACTGTACTTGAGCAGTGAGTGGCCTGTGAAATGGAGGTAAGTGTTGTGTCTAAACTTAGCTTGAGGGAATAGGTATTGTGTGAGTATTTGATACGTGTTTTATTGTTGGAAACGATGTATAGATGAGGTGACGAGCATCTATGCGTTGTTGTTGAGTCATAGCATGCAAGTGAAATTTCATTCTTGCAAATGTGTAGTCTTAAACTTTGTTGTTCATGATTATTGTTGTTGTTGAAGTGTTGGGAGACTTGTATCCAGTTCTACCGAGGTTGATAAAAATTGTAAATATTGATTCAAGTTTGAGATGTTAAATTGTGGAAGTAATTATTGATGAAATATTGATTTCTTTGTGAAACTTCTCTTAAATCCCTTATCATTGATTCTGTGAATTGTGAGGAAGAGTGTAATGCACGAAGGGTGATGCAGTGCATAATTTATTTATATTGCGAGGAAGAGTGTAAAAGCACGAAGGGTGATGTCATGCATTCTTATTTATTGTTTGGTGAGGATCAGAGTAAAAACACGAAGGGTGATGCCGTGCAGTTTTCCTTTCTGTTTTAGTTGCTTAAATTGGTTGCTGATTACCGTTTATTTTCCGTCTTCTTGTTATTTTCACTCATTGAAATCCCCTACTGTATGCCCCTTCCCATTGTTTTGTGTTATTTTTTTATTTGTTGTTATTTCCACTAGCATGATTATAATGTTCAGGTTTTATGTGGTGTCTTGTCCTAGCCTCATCACTACTTCGTCAAGGTTAGGCTCGACACTTACTACTACATGGGGTCGGTTTTACTGATATTGCACTCTGCACTTTCTGTGCAGATCCAGGTATAGGGCCAATCTGATTTCGAGTTGTAGCTGATTTTCGCACGGAGACCCGAGGTAGATCTGCTGACGTCCGCAGATTCGTGAAGTCTCTTCCCTATTATTCATTTATTTTTTTTATTTCATAAAACGTTATACATTTTCCTTCAGCCAAATACATGTAGTAATTCTTAGTAGTCCGTGAGTTGTGACTCCGGACCCTAGGTAGCTAGACATACATTTATCACATGCGGGGTATTATTATGCAAGTTTTATTTTCTTACTTTAATTATTTTGTGTTGAATTGTAGTAGTCCTTAGTATTGTCTAATATTATCGTGTTGTAATCTCTAATGTTGGCTTGCCTAGCAAGTGCAGCGTTAGCTGCCATCACGTCCCCGATGGTTGGAAATCGGGTCGTGACAAGTTGGTATCAGAGCACTAGGTTGCCTAGGTCTCACAATTCACAGACAAGCTTAATATAGTCTGAGAGATCAGTACGGAGACATCTGTACTTATCTTCCAGAGGCTATAAAGTTAGGAACACGTTCACTTTATTTCAACTTTGTCGTGCGATTCTCGTTATCCCAATACTAATTGAACTCTTCTATTCTTATTCTCTTGCATATGGCTAGAACGCGTACCTCTTCTTCCGCTGACCAGCAACTAGATCCTCCAACAGCAGCTCCTACGAGTGGCAGAGGCCAAGGCAGAGGCACCACTCAGCCTAATGCTTAGGCAGCAGCTCCAGCTGCGGGGCCTCAAATAGAGCTCGGTGGAGAGGCTCCAACTCAGACCGTTCCGGCGGGACCATCACAGGTGCTAGATGGGTTTATTGCAACCCGGGTTTCAGGATGCCTTGGTCCGACTAGTAGGCCTTATGGAGAGTGCAGCCTAACCCAGCACATTCCCCGTAGAAGCAGTTGTATATCAGGCTGGAGGAGGAGACCAGACTCCTGTTACCCACGCTCCAGAGAAGATTTCTCCTCACCTTCAGACCCCAACAGCTCATCCAGTTAGGGTAGATCAGCCAGTTGCTGCAGCACCGCTCGTTGATGGGGCTGCTATGTCCTCCGATGCTTTTTGGAGATTGGATAGCTAGGTTTATCAAGCTTTTCCCAGTCCATTTCAGCGGTGCCAATTTAGAGGACCCCAAGGAGTACCTTGATAGTTGCCATGAGGTTCTTCGGAACATGGGCATATTTGAGACCAATGGGGTCGACTTTGCTGTTTTCTAGATGACTAGTTTCGCGAAGAAATGGTGGAGGGATTATCTATTAACTAGACCAGCTGGGTCGCCTACTCTAACTTGGGATCAGTTTTCACATCTCTTCTTAGAGAAATTCCTGCCTATCACTACTAGAAAGGAGCGCAACCGTCAGTTTGAGCGTCTCCACCAGAGCAGCATGACTGTTACTCAGTATGAGACTTGTTTCGTGGATTTGGCCCATCATGCTACTCTTTTGCTACCTACAGAGGGAGAGCGGGTTAGGAGAGTTTATTGAGGGTCTTTCTCAGCCTATCGGATTGTAGATGGCTAAGGATACGGGAAGCGAGATTTCCTTTCAGGATGCAGCCAATGTGGCCAGGAGAGTTGAGATGGTTCTTGGATTGGGAGGTCAGGGGTCAAACAAGAGGCCTCGCCATTTCGGTGGATTTAGTGGTGCCTCATCTGGAGGCGGGGGGGGGGGGGGGATCTTATTGGGCCGGCCACTCTTCTTGGGAATTNGGGGGGGGGGGGGGGTACTTATAGTAGAGGCCATCCTCCTAGGCCAATTCATTCGGCACTTCAGGCATCCCATGGTGCCCCAGGTGGTCGTGGCCACCTACCCGAGCAAGAGTTGTGCTCACCGGGTAAATCCGGAGAAGGTTCTTACATGCCTCATTCTGATCAGTCAGCTCCTATTACTGCACCTCCTCTTCAGAGGATGGTTATTCAGGTTGACAAGGCCAGTTTGCCGGCCAGCAGCCTCAACATCGGAAGTCTATAATTGTGGTGACCCGAGGCACATTGCTAGATATTGCCCTTGCGCGTCGAGTAGTTCTTAGTACCAAGGTTCTTGTGGAATGGTTCCGACACTAGCTGCCGCACCACCTGCCCAGCCAGCTAGGAGTAGGGGCCAGGTAGCTAAAGGTAGGGGCCGGATTGTTAGAGGTGGAGGCCAGACCGCTAGAGGTGGATGTTTGCCTGTCAGAGGTCGTCCCAGAGACATGGTTCAGGGTGGTGAGGTCAAGCCCCGGTGTTATGCATTCCCAGCCAGACTTGAGGCGGAGTCCTCCGATGCTGTTATCACAAGTACTGTTTTAGTTTACAATAGAGATGCTTCAGTTCTATTTGATCCGAGATCTACTTACTCTTATGTGTCATTTTATTTTTCTTCATATTTGGTTGTGCCCCTGACTCTTTGAGCGTCCCTATATATGTGTCCACGCCCGTGGGGGATGCTATTGTTGTAGATCGTGTATATCGCTCGTGTGTGGTCGTTATTGGGGGTCTTGAGACCAGTGTAGACCTTTTGCTCCTTGATATCGCTGATTTCGATGTCATATTGGCCATGGATTGGCTGTCACCTTATTATTCTATCTTGGACTGTCACGCCGAGACAGTGACATTAGACTTGTCGGGGTTGCCTCGATAAGAGTGAAAAGGGACTCCTAGTCATTCCTCCACCAGGGTTATTTCTTATACGAAGGCGCGGCGTATGGTCGAGAAGGGGTGTTTGGCCTATTTGGCTCATTTTCGTGATTCTAGTGCTGAGGTTTCTTCCATGGACTCGGTGCCTCTTATTCGCAAGTTACCGGGGTATTTCCTCCAAACCTTTCGGGGATTCCACCCGACAGGGATATTGATTTTTGCATTGATGTGGCTCCGGGCACTTAACCCATTTCTATTCCGCCATACCGGATGGCCCCACTAGAATTAAAGGAATTGAAGGAACATCTTCAAGAGTTTCTTGATAAGGGATTCATTAGACCTAGTTTCTCACCCTGGGGTGAGACGGTTTTGTTTGTGAAGAAGAAGGATGGATCTGTGAGGATGTGTATAGACATCGGCAATTGAACAAAGTCACTATCAAGAACAAGTATCTGTTGTTGAGGATTGATGATTTGTTTGATCAGCTTCAGGGTGCCAGGGTGTTTTTGAAGATTGATTTGAGATCGGGCTACCATCTGCTGAAGATAAGGGCGCCCGATGTCCCTACAACAGCCTTTCAGACGAGGTATGGGCACTATGAATTTCTGGTGATGTCTTTTGGTTTGACCAATGCCCCCGCAACATTTATGGACTTGATGAACCAAATGTTCAAGCCTTACCTGGATTCATTTGTGATTGTGTTTATTGATGACATTTTGATATACTCCCGCAGTCGGGAGGAGCATGAGCAGCACCTCCGGATAGCGCTACACACTTTGAGGGAGAGTCGGTTATATGCTAAATTTTTCAAGTGCGAGTTTTTGTTTTATTTAGTCGCTTTCTTGGATCATGTAGTATCCGTAGAGGGTATTCGGGTAGATCCTAAGAAGATTAAGGCTGTCAAGAACTGGCCTAGACCCATTTCAGCAACGGATATCAGGAGCTTCTTGGGTTTGGCGGGGTATTACTGTCGATCCGCGGAGGGGTTTTCATCTATAGCAGCCTTGATGACTAAGTTGACTCAGAAGGGTGCCCAATTCAAATGGTTGAATGAGTGTGAGGAGAGATTTTTAAAAGCTCAAGACAACCTTGACTTCAACACCGGTGTTGGTACTGCCATCAGGTTCAATATCTTTCACGGTATATTGTGATGCATGCCGCCTGAGGCTTGGCATTGTATTGATGCAGGAAGGCAGGGTGATTGCATATGCATCTCGGCAGTTAAAGGTTCATGAGAAGAATTACCCTGTCCATGACTTAGATTTGGCAGTCATTGTTCACGCGTTGAAGATTTGGAGGCACTATCTTTATGGTGTGTCGTGTGAGGTTTTCACGGATCATCGCAACCTTTAGTATTTGTTCAGGCGAAAGAATCTCAACTTGAGGCAGAGGAGATGGTTGGAGCTATTGAAAGACTATGATGTCACTATATTGTATCATCCGGGAAAGGCCAATATGGTGGACGATGCATTGAGTAGGAAGGCAGTGAGTATGGGCATCCTTGCGTTCATTCCACCCGGTGAGGCCGCTAGCTTCAGATATTCAGACTTTGGCCAACTAGTTTGTGAGGTTGGATATTTTAGATCCCAGTCGTGTTCTAGCTTGTACAGTCGCTTGGTTTTTCTTATTCGAGCGTATTAGAGATCGGTAGTATGATGACCCTCACTTGATGGTCCTTAGGGACACAGTTTGGCACGGTGGTGCCAAGTAGATTACAGTTGAAGATGACGGTGTTTTGAGGATGCATGGTCGAGTGTGTGTGGCTAATGTTGATGGGCTTCCTGAGTTGATCCTTGAGGAGGCTCACAGTTCTCGGTATTCTATTCACCCGGGTGCTGCGAAGATGTACCAGGACCTGCAGCAACATTATTAGTGGAGAAGGATGAAAAATGATATACTTGCTTATGTAGCTCGATGCATGAATTGTCAGCAGGTGAAGTATGAGTATCAGAGACCCGATGGTTTGCTTAAGTAGATGGAGATTCTTGAGTGGAAGTGGACCATATCACTATTGACTTTGTTGTTGGACTCCCACGGACTCAGAGGAAGTTCGACGTTGTTTGGGTTATTGTGGATAGGCTGACTAAGTCAGTGCATTTATTTTTGGTGGCAAGTACTTATTCTTTGAAGCAGTTGGCTGAGATAAATACTCGGGAGATCGTTCGCCTTCACGGTGTGCCCGTGTCGATCAATTTTTATCGAGGTACGCAGTTTACCTCACACTTTTGGAGGGTTGTACATCGTGAGTTGGGTACACGGGTTGAGTTGAGCACAACATTCCATCCTCAGACAGACGGGCAATCCGAGCGTACTATTAAGATCTTGGAGGATATATTACGTACATGTGTTATTGACTTTGGAGGTTCTTGGGATCAGTTCTTGCCTCTCACAGAGTTCGCCTACAATAACAACTACCAGTCGAGCATTCAAATGGCTCCCTAAGAGGCATTATATGGTAGATGGTGCAGATCGCCAGTTATATAGTTTGAGTCGGGAGAGGCTCAGTTATTGGGTACATATTTAGTTCAGGAGGCCTTCGACAAGGTCAAGATTATATAGGAACGACTTCGTACAGCTCAGTCTAGGCAAAAGAGTTATGCCGACCGTAAAGTTCGCGATGTGGCATTCATGGTGGGAGAGAGGGTATTACTTTGGGTATCGTCCATGAAGGGTGTTATGAGATTTGGGAAGAAGGATAAGTTGAGCCCTAGGTATATCGAGCCATTTGAGATCCTCGAGAGAGTGGGGAAGGTAGATTATAGACTTGCGTTGCCTCCAGGGTTATCCTCAGTTCATCCGGTATTCCATGTGTCTATGCTCCGGAGATATCACGGTGATCCGTCTCACATGTAACATTTCAGCTATGTCCAATTGGACAAGGATTTGACTTATGAGGAGGAGCCGGTAGCTATTCTAGACCGGTAGGTTCATCAGATGAGGTCAAAGAGTTAACCTTCAGTTCGAGTGCAGTGGGGAGGTCAGTCTATTGAGGCAGATACTTGGGAGTTCGAGTCAGACAGGCAGAGTAGATATCCACACTTGTTCGCTAGTTCAGGTACTTTCCTTTGTCCGTTCGAGGGCGAACGTTTGTTTTAGAGGTGGAGATTGTGTTGACTCAAAGGGTCATCTTGTGAATTTAGACTCTATTCCGGGCTCGTTAGCCTTAAAAGCCTTACGGTCAATCACCTCGATTTGTGTGCGCAGTCCGGGCGTGAATTCAGAAAGCCTTTATGTGAAAATATATGAAATAATAATTTTTGGAATATAAAAATGATTTTTAGTTGACTTTGCTTAATGTTTAGAGTAAACGGACTCGGACCTGTGTTCCGACGATCACGGAGGGTCCGTAGTAAAATATGGGACTTGGGCGTATGCCCGGGATCGAATTCCGAGGTCCCTAGATCAAGAAATAAAATTTTGATCAAAATTGTAAGACTGAAACTCTAAGTATTTAAAAAAATTGATTAATGTTTGTTCTCGTTAGTATCGGGCCCGTATTCTGGTTCTGGAGCCCAGTACAAGTTGAATATAATATATAAGTGATGTTTGTAAAATTTGTTAGAAATTAGAGTTGGTTTGACGTCATTCCGACGTCCGGTTGAGAAAATAATAATTTTGAAATGTTCTTGAGGAACTCATGAGTTTTGGTGCTTAGTCCATAGTTTTAGATGTTATTTTTGTGATTTGATGGCATGAGCAAGTCTGTAGGATGTTTTTAGACTTGCGTGCATGTTTGGTTTGGGGCCCCGAGGGCTCGGGTGAGTTTCGGGTAGGCTACGGGGTCATTTGGACTAAAGAAACAATTGTTGGTGTGTATAGGTCTGCAGATCTCGCAAATGTCAGGTCTGGCTCGCAAATGCGAACCTCGCATTTGCGAATAATATTCGCATTCGCGAGCAGGGGGTAGGGACTCGGTACATCACAATTGGGAAGGAAAAGGCCGCATTTGCGGAAGTCTATCATTCGCATTTGCGATGACAACAAAAATGCAAAGGGTTCGCATTTGCGATACCTTTCTTGTATTTGGGAGCTTCGCAATGCAAAGCTCGGGTCACAAATGCGACATCCGCATGTAGCGACCCGACCGGCCGTTTGAGCTCTAGCGCGTCGTTCAGCAGTTGGAAGTCAAGAACAACTTCATTTCAGGTATTTTGACTTGTGCGTATGGTTGGGGTTGAAATTCGGGAAGTTCGGAGTTAAATCGGAAGAAACATTCTCATTTCGGAAGTTGGGAGAATCGACTAAGATTGGAATTTGGAGTAAACGACCTCGGAATCAGGATCTGAAGGTTCTAGCAGGTTCGTATGATGATTTCGGACTTGGAGGTATGTCCGGATCGGGCTTTGGATGATCCGGGAGCGTTTCAACGTATATTGCGAAAGATAGCATTATAGAAGAAATTTTATAAGTTTGAGTTGTAAGGCATTTCAGTGTTATAGATGTCAGTTTGGGATTCCAATTCTGGGAATAGCTCTGTGTGGTGATTCTAGAGTTGGGAGCGCGACCGGAATTGAATTCAGATGTCCGGAGGTCATTTTGAAGTGATTTGGCTAAAGATAGAAATTTGAAGGTTTTTGAAGAATCCGACCAGAAGTGGAAATTTTGATAGCACGGTCGGAATACGATTCCGGAAGTTTGAGCAGGTCCGTAATGTCGAATATGACTAGCTTGCAAATTTTGGTGTCATTCCGAGTAGTATAGGTCGGTTCGGCGCATTGTTAGCGAATTCAAGAACTTAAAGTTCTTAAGTTTGATGGTAGGGGTTTTGAGGTGTGATTCTGAGTTTTAGTGTTGTTTTGGGTGTTCCAAAGGCTCGAGAAAGTCCGTGGGATTATTTGGGACATCTGTAGAGAAAGTTATGGCCAGTGCAGTCATTTTTCTTGAGTTTCTTCAGCTATTCTTGATTTTTGCTAGCGCGGCCGCGATCCTTTTTTCGTGGACCGCGGTGGGGGGACCTGGGGGGGGGGGGGTAAAAATAAGGGGTTTTTTAAGTTTTTTTTCATTTTTTAAGACCCCAAAGACATAAGAGGCGATTTCCCAAACACTCTTTCTTCTCCAAAACTTTGGTAAGTGATTTCTAACTCATTTTCTTCACCCCTTAACTTCTTTTTACAAGATTTCATCCTAGAATATAGGGTTTTCATGGTGGAATTGGGAATTTTGGGTAAAACCTAAGAATATTGAAATTTGGGAATTAAGACCTCAAATTGAGGTCGGATTCCAAAACCATTTATATATCAGGGCTCGGGTGCGAACGGGTAATCAGGTTTTGGTCCAAATTTCGGGTTTGGACCGAGCGGGCCCGGGTTTAATTTTTGACTTTTGGGGAAAGACTTTAGAAAACTCACTTCCATGCATTATAATTGATTCATTTAGTATTTATTGATATAATTAAGTAACTTGTGGCTAATTTCGAGTCCTTGGGAGACGCGTTTGAAGTTTTGGGCGCATTCTTGACCCGGAAAGTAGGTTCGACACGAGGTGAGTCTCCTTTCTAACCTTGTAATAGGGAATTTCCCCACAGGTGTTCTATATGCTATGTGTAATTGTTTGTGGGGACTACGTACGTACCAAGCGACGAGAGTCCGTACGTAGCAGCTATTATTGTTATGTCCGGGTAGTTACGCCCCACAACATGCCTTGTGTTCTTCTTGTGATTAACTATATGTATGAAATCCTTCTATACATAGTTATGTTTCTTTGAGTTTTATGGAATTTAAATAATACGAAAGGAATTGTTTTACGAAAAGTAATATAAAAAGGAATTGTGCCATGTCGGGAAATTTTAGGGCCACAGCATGCTCCTATGTGCCTTATGTGTATCTTAGGCGTACTTCGAATTCCTTATTATCTTCAAACTAGCATGAAAATTGTGGAAAGTTGCCTCTGAACTTACAGTGAATTAATCCTTGTTAAAAGTATAGCCTCTACTGAGCTTATGAATAATTCGGTATATATATAAATATAAGAGTCAGCACTCGAGTCGCAGGTATGATTCGCGGTCGAGGGAAGCTTTATGATAATTCAGTATATACAAGAGTCAGCACTCGAGTCGCAGGTATGATTCGCGATCGAGGGAAGCTATATGATAATTCAGTATATATAAGAGTCAGCACTCGAGTCGCTTGTATGATTCGCGATCGAGGGAAGCTTTATGATAATTCAGTATATATAAGAGTCAACACTCGAGTCGTAGGTATGATTCGCGATCGAGGGAAGCTTTATGATAATTCAGTANTATATATATATGTAAGGCACTGAAATCCGAGTAATTACTGAAAATAAGTAAATAAGTAATTTCTTCTTCATTTCTTCCCTCAAATACCATTCAAGTCCTTATCCATGAAACTATGTTATCACTTTACGTCCCTAAATCAATTTAACAATTTAAGTCACAAGTGGTATATCATATGTATATATATATATATATATATACATATGATATACCACTTGTGACTTAAATTGTTAAATTGATTTAGGGACGTAAAGTGATAACATAGTTTCATGGATAAGGACTTGAATGGTATTTGAGGGAAGAAATGAAGAAGAAATTACTTATTTACTTATTTTCAGTAATTACTCGGATTTCAGTGCCTTACATATATATATATATATATATATCTGCTATTTAATTGCCTCTACATGCCTACCGCTTTCATCATATTCTATCCTACTTATATTGTTGGACCTTAGTGGGTGTCAAGTCGACCTCACGTCATTACTTCTTTGAGATTAGACGGGATACTCACTGGGTACATATATGTTTATGTACTCATACTACACTTGTTGTGCATTTTGTTGCACATGTACCTTTATAGTACAGTGATTGACTTGGAGACGTATTTGGGTTGCATCCATCCGGAGGCGTTCCGCAGCTGGCAGAGTCCCCCTTCTATGTATTTACATTTTATCCTTATAGTTTTTGTCCAATTTGTTCCTCGGACAAGCGTTGTATAATTGTATAAGTTCTTAGAAGTTGCTCATGTACTTGTGTCACCGGGTTCTGGGGATGTGATGAGATTTATCTTGTTAAATTAAATTGATTTCCTGTCGTGTTTAATTCACGAAATTTATTCATTTTGATTATGAAATTCAGAAAAGGCAACGATTTCGAAAATGTTAAACAGGAACGTATTTTAACTTATGGAGGGGTGGCCTGCCTGACAATGTTGTCCGGCGCCATCACGACCTATAGATTTTGGGTCGTGACAACGTGGTATCAGAGCTCTAGGTTCCCTTAGGTTTCACAGGTCATGAGCAAGTCTAGTAGAGTCTTGCGGATCGGTACATAGACGTCTGTACTTATGTTCGAGAGGCTACAGGGTTGTTAAGAGTACATCCCTTCTTGATATCTCATTGTGCGATTCGATTCCTTTGAGGCTTATGCCTATGTTCCTTCCTACTCAATCTTATACTTCGTGAAGCGCTTGCTATGAATTGGGAATTTGAGGAATTGAAATGGTTCTACGGATATGATGCGAGAGGTTTTCCATGTGTAGTTGGTTGGGGCTGTTGTTGTTGCCCTACAGAAGAATATTATGTTGTTCAGCTCAGTAGAAGTGTTCTGAGAAATTTGAGGTGATGCTCAGATTGTTATGATGCTTACAATTGGTTATCGCGTGATGTGGGTGTCATGGTAGGATGCTTGCCCATATGTAGGGGTAATGAATGACTTGAAGGGAGGTCTTCTCAGAGCCTAATTTCGAGATTTCAGTATTTCAGTTTCGGCAAAGGAAGGGCAATCGGACTGTGAATGTTCAAGTCTGGGGGATAAAGTAATAAGACTTGGTGTTATCAAGTGAGGGGGAGTTTTCATCTGTGATATGGTATCGCTGTTTTGATCGAATAGAACGTGTAAGTTCGCCGGTGTTATAGTTCTTTGGTTGCATTGGGTCAGAGTGTTTAGAAGTAGTATCGAAGAAGCGGTTATCAGAGATCGTGGTGTGTGGTGGTTTAGGACTGAATAATTATCTCTAATGAAGGCAACTCGAGAGAGACGATCTTCGGAGAGTTTGAAGTCGTGGTGATCTGCTGGTTTAAGAGCTACAGAGAGTGATATTGACTTAAGAAGCATGCAATGAAGGAAGATATGTGAGAAGTGTCAGGGGGCGGCTAAATTTCTAAAAGGCCAGGCGTAAGAAAAGGAAGTCAGATAGTGCTTAAAGGAATACGGTTAACCGAAGTGGGAGAGCGACAGCATAATGGTGAGTTAGAAGGTATTGTAGCGCATTTAGTAGGTGTCCATGAAGAACGGACAAATTGGTAAGGTTGGTGAAAGAGAACATGCTTAGGATGTGGTATTGATGTTGCAGAGAGTGTTCATTTCATCGTCGTTGGAAGGTCTTAGTTGTAAATTCCACAGGTGGGTTATCTTCTGTGAGTAGGTTAGCGGTTGTGGGAGGTTGGCAAGTTTCTGTGAGGGATCCTAGTGGTTATTCGGTAGGAGGCAGAACGTGTGAATGGTGTTAGAGAGTTTGAGTATTTGGGGAATGCTAATAGGAAAAAAAAAATTTGACGGATTGGTTGAGACAGCATGGTCTCGTGAATCAAGGCCACTCGGGATGAGTGAGGATTGAGTTATTATGTGTTGAATGGGTTTACTAGTATCTCTAAGGCAATTAAAGATGATTAAAAGAAGATAGATTAGTTAGACAAGGTTGAAATGGCACATGTACGACAGTGATCAGTTCCTTCGGTGTGGTAGAGTATGTGTATGGTTTGTGAAGATGTGTGTGGGGCATGTCGGCCGTCGTAATAGATTTCATTGGAAGCATTCAAGTGCTATGGCCTGTCAGGTATAGGCGGATCCTGGATGGTTTATGGTGGTTCAGATCAATACTTAAGGATTTGCATGTATTGTGATTGTGAGAATTCGCTCGTGTGTTGTTATGGTTCTCATGAATTGAGGTAAGTAAAGGTTTCTATGTGATGAAGTGTTCACCCTATTAGCGGTTAAGTAAGTAGGATGGAATTCCTATGCTATTCCATATCGGCATGTTGGGTGCAGTAGTCAGTGTGGAGCTGGAAGTAAGAATCGGATTGCGGTTCGGTGTTAACAAGGGTGTCATGAACTCGAAGGAGCAAGAACAAGGGATGTTAATGTTTAGAATAAGTTGATGTTGTCTTCAGTGTCATCTGAGATCGGTGTTGGGTGAAAGAGGCTTTGTATCCTGGTTATGGGTTCTCGAATTGTGTTACAATGTAAGTGTGGTTGGTGGTACAGATGTGCGTACTTGTTACCTTGTGTGGAAGTCCGTGGGAGCATGACCGCGGAAGATTGTATAAGTGTGACATGTAGTCACCTGATTGGTTGAAGAATTTTACCAAGTATAAGGAAGTGTAATGTGCTTATTTGAAAGTGTAAGCCTGGAAGGCGTTCGGTTCATTTCCGTTGTGGGTTATGGGGTGTTGTCCCGGCTGTTATGGTGGTTCTTGCGTGTTATGCGAGGAAGTGGGTTATTATGGACCCAGGTCAAGCTATTAGCTTAGTTCAGTGTGAGCGGAATTGGCTTGAAGTGTGCAAATGGATTTAAAAAGGACTATGGGCTTCATGTGAGTCTGATGTGTTCATTTCAGTAAAGCGCTCCTCAAGGAGAGGTGTTGGAATATCAGGTGAGTTCCATCTTCGTTCATTTTATGTAGTATTATGATTGTGCCGTGTGAGTTTTGAAACGGCTTGATAACTTTGTATGTGTTAAGATTCCGCGAAGTGAGAGGGTTATGTGAGCAGGATGGTCCTCTAGATTCAGATTATATATCGCACCTCAGTTGTGCTTGAGTTTTGTAGCATATGGTTCTATCAGTCCCCCCAGAATGGTATTATGTACTTAGCGTGCTTATGACCGATATTCAGTAATTGGTAATAGTGAGCAATTCAGCTCCGTGTATATTTCCTTATGTAAATCTTATGATGGGATTGGGTGGCACGTTGTCACGGGTATGTTATTTGGATCGGGTTGCACGCCGCAACAGGGTAATGTTGACTGAGGTTCCTGTATTTATTTTTCTTGTGTTTTGCTTCCTATTTTCTAAGAAAATCCATGTTAGTTACGTGAGTTGAGTAGTCCCTTCCTGAGTCATATTCTTATGCATCATGTTTGAGTTGTGGCCTATTGGCGCGTTGTGGCATCGTGTGAGACTGATGGTCATGTCTGGGGGTGATTTGTTGACTAAGCACTTCACACTGGATGAGACGAGATTTATGGATCAGAAATCTGTGCGATAAGATTATGTGGAGTATATCACAAAGACAATTACCATTATTCGGTTCGTAATGAGACGATGATTTTAGTTAAGATTTAATGTTTGGTTGGCTCTGCAGTTGGTTAGAAGTTTCTACACATCTCCTCCGTTGTGGTGGTATCGCCAACATTATAGCAGGATGTATATATATCATAAGGTGCATTGGAAGCATCGGATTTGTGGAATGTTGGCTATTAAGGTTCAGGGAATATCATTGTGGTTAGATGATGAATTATGCGGTGCATGGTGCTAATTCAGCAAAGGTATGCAGTCATGTTTTGGTACATTGTGTGGTAGTTGGTACGGTTTTTATATATTGGAGACAGGCCTGACAGAGGATTTCGGATGTTGAAAACCTGGTTCCAATGCCCATTTGCTTAAATAAAAGAGGATATCTTCAGAATTGTTCGAGAGAGTGTACTCAATTGGGTTGTGGTAGCATAGACAGGTGCACGAGGTGTTAAAACAGTGATTTCAGATAACTCCAGAGCAATTCTTAGAACGTTCGAGGACGAACGTATGTTTAAGTAGGGGAGAATGTAACGACCCAACCAGTCGTTTTGAGCTCTAGCGTGTCGTTCAGCGGTTGAAAGTCATGAACAACTTCATTTCAGGTATTTTTACTTGTGTGTATGGTCGGAGTTGAAACTCGGGAAGTTCGGAGTTAAATCAGAAGAAAAATTCTCATTTCGGAAGCCTTAAGTTGGGAGAAACGACAAAGATTGGAATTTGGAGTAAACGACCTCAGAATCAAAATCTGAAGGTTCCAGCAGGTTCGTATGATGATTTCGGACATGGGCGTATGTCCGGATCGGGTTTCGGATGATCCGGGAGCGTTTCGACGTATATTGCGGAAGATAGAATTTTAGAAGAAATTTTATAAGTTTGAGTTGGAAGGCATTTTAGTGTTATAGATGTCCGTTTGGGATTCCAAATCCGGGAATAGCTCCGTGTGGTGATTCTAGAGTTGGGAGCGCGATCGGAAGTGAATTCAGATGTCCGGAGGTCATTTTGAAGTCAATTGGCTAAATATAGAAATTTGAAGGTTTTTGAAGAATCCGACCGGAAGTGGAAATTTTGATAGCGGGGTCAGAATGTGATTCCGGAAGTTTGAGCAGGTCCGTAATGTCGAATATGACTTGCTTGCAAATTTTGGTGTCATTCCGAGTAGTATAGGTCGGTTCGGCGCATTGTTAGCGAATTCAAGAACTTAAAGTTCTTAAGTTTGATTCTAGGGGTTTTGAGGTGTGATTCTGAGTTTTAGTGTTGTTTTGGGTGTTCCAAAGGCTCGAGCAAGTCCGTGGGATTATTTGGGACTTGTTGGAACGTTTGGTTTGATGTTCCAAGGCTCGGATGAGTTCCAGATAGGTCCCGGGATGTCATTAAGCTAAAATATAGATGTTGCAGGTCAGAGGGGTCAATTCTCTGAACCCACCACCGCGGTCCGTGGTCCTTTTTTCGCGGTCCGCGGTGGAGGGGCTGGGTTACGAGGCTTATATCGTTTGATCTACAAGGAATTTTTAGATGATTCAAAAACGAAAGTTGTAGCCCTTCGTGTCTAGTGTCTCAAAAAGTAAAGAAATCGTAATTTGGACATCTGTAGAGAAAGATATGTCCAAAATACTAAAGCATGTCACTGCAGTCATTTTTCTTGAGTTTCTTAAGCTTTTCTTGATTTTTGCTAGCGCGACCGCGGTCCTTTTTTCGCGGACCTGAGGGTGGGTATAAATAAATGGTATTTGCAGTTATTTTGTATTTTTCAAGACCCCAAAGACATAAGAGGCGATTTCCCAAACACTCTTTCTTCTCCAAAATGTTGGTAAGTGATTTCTAATTCATTTTCTTCACCCCTTAACTTCTTTTTACAAAATTTCATCCTATAATCTAGGGTTTTCAAGGTGGAATTGGGAATTTTGGGTAAAACCTAAGAATATTTAAATTTGGGAATTTAGACCTCAAATTGAGGTCGGATTCCAAAACCATTTATATATCCGGGCTCGGGGGCGAATGGGTAATCGGGTTTTGGTCCGAATTTCGGGTTTGGACCGAGCGGGTGTGGGTTCGATTTTTGACTTTTGGGGAAAGACTTTAGAAAACTCACTTCCATGCATTAGAATTGATTCGTTTAGCATTTATTGATATAATTAAGTAACTTGTGGCTAGTTTCGAGTCCTTGGGAGACGAGTTTGAAGTTTCGGGCGCATTCTTGACCCGGAAAGTAGGTTTGACATGAGGTGAGTCTCCTTTCTAACCTTGTAATATGGAATTGCCCCATAGGTGTTCTATACTCTGTGTGTAATTGTTTGTGGGGACTACGTACGTACCAAGTGACGAGAGTCCGTACGTAGCAGCTATTATTGTTATGTCCGGGTAGTTAGGCCCCACAACATGCCTTGTGTTCTTCTTGTGATGAACTATATGTTATGAAATCCTGCTATACATAGTTATGTTTCTTTGAGTTTTATGGAATTTAAATAATACGAAAGGAATTGTTTTACGGAAAGTAATATAAAAAGGAATTGTGCCATGTCGGGAAATGTTAGGGCCACAACATGCTCTTATGTGCCTTATGTGTATCTTAGGCGTACTTCGAATTCCTTATTATCTTCAAACTAGCATGAAAATGGTGGAAAGTTGCCTCTGAACTTACAGTGAATTAATCCTTGTTAAAAGTATAGCCTCTACTAAGCTTATGAATAATTCGGTTTATATATAAATAGAAAAGTCAGCACTCGAGTCGCAGGTATGATTCGCGGTCGAGGGAAGCTTTATGATAATTCAGTATATATAAGAGTCAGCACTCGAGTCGCAGGTATGATTCGCGATCGAGGGAAGCTTTATGATAATTCAGTATATATAAGAGTCAACACTCGAGTCGCATGTATGATTCGTGATCAAGGGAATCTTTATGATAATTCAGTAAATGTAAGAGTTAGCACTCGAGTCGCATGTCTCATTCCCGATCGATGGAAGCTTTATGATAATTCAGTATATATAAGAGTCAGCACTCGAGTCGCAGGTATGATTCGCAATCGAGGGAAGCTTTATAATTAATTTGAAAAAATGCACTTATGGGATGGGCCGTTCGATCCTCGGCAGTGCACAATTTATTTTATTGTTGGTTCGGGCCGAACGACTCTCGTCATATATATATATATGATATACCACTTGTGACTTAAATTGTTAAATTGATTTAGGGACGTAAAGTGATAACATGGTTTCATGGATAAGGACTTGACTGATATTTGAGGGAAGAAATGAAGAAGAAATTACTTATTTACTGTTTCAGTAATTACTCGGATTTCAGTGCTTTCATATATATATATATATATCTGTTGTTTAACTGCCTTCACATGCCTACCGTTTTCATCATATTTTGTCCTACTTATATTGTTGGACCTTAGTGAGTGTCAAGTCGACCTCTCGTCACTACTTCTTCGAGATTAGACGGGATACTCACTGGGTACATATATGTTTATGTACTCATACTACACTTGCTGTGCATTTTGTTGCACAGGTACCTTTATAGTACATTGATTGACTTGGAGACTTATTTGGGCTGCATCCATCCGGAGGCGTTCCGCAGCTGGCAGAGTCCCCCGTCTATGTATTTACATTTTATCTTTATAGTTTTTGTCCAATTTGTTCCTCGGACAAGCGTTGTATAATTGTATAAGTTCTTAGAAGTTGCTCATGTACTTTTGTCACCGGGTTCTGGGGATGTGATGAGATTTATCTTGTTAAATTAAATTGATTTCCTGTCGTGTTTAATTCATGAAAATTTATTCATTTTGATTATGAAATGTAGAAAAGGCAACGGTTTCGAAAATGTTATACATGAAAGTATTTTAACTTATGGAGGGGTGGCTTGCCTGACAATGGTGTCCGGCGCCATCACGACATATAGATTTTGGGTCGTGACACTGCAGCTGATAACTTTTGACATAGACGAGATTTTTCATTCATTCTTCAAGTTTTCGAACCCTAAACCTCAAGTGGCCATTTTCCAAAGACCAAATCTTCCCTAAATCATATGTAAGTGATTCCTAACTATTTTCTTTAAATCTTTTATATCTTTTTACAACATTTCAACCTAGAATCTAGGATTTTCATGGTGGAATTATGTTTTTTTGGGTAGAACTTAGGAATTTCAAAATTTGGGGATTTAGACCTCGATTTGAGGTTTGATTCCAAAACCAATTGTATATCCGAGCTCGAGGGAGAATGGGTAAACAGGTTTTGGTCCGAACCTCGAGTTTGGACCAAGCGAGCCTGGGGTCTATTTTGAGTATTTGCTACGTGTTTTGTTGTTGGAAACGATGTATAGATGAGGTGACGAGCATCTATGTTTTTTTGTCGAGCCATAGCATGTGAGTGAAATTCCATTCTTGCAAATGTGTAGTCTTAAACTTTGTTGTCCATGCTTATTGTTGTTGTTGAAGTGTTGGGAGACTTGTAGCCGGTTCTGTCGAGGTTGATAAAAATTTGAATATTGGTTCAAGGTTGAGATGTTAAATTGTGGAAGTAATTATTGATGAAATATTGATTTCTTTGTGAAACTTCTCTTAAATCCGTTGTCATTGATTCTGTGAATTGTGAGGAACAGTGTAAAACACGAAGGGTGATGTCGTGCATAATTTATTTATATTGTGCGGAAGTGTAAAGCACGAAGGGTGATGTCGTGCATAATTTATTTTTATTGTGAGGAAAAGGGTAAAGCACGAAGGGTAATGTCGTGCATTCTTATTTATTATTTGGTGAGGATGGGAGTAAAAGCACGAAGGGTGATGCCGTGCAGTTTTCCTTTCTGTTTTAGTTGCTTAAAGTGGCTGCTGATTACCGTTTATTTTCCGTCTTCTCATTATTTTCACTCATTGAAATCCTCTACTGCATGCCCTTCCCATTGTTTTCTATTATTTCTTTATTTGTTGTTACTTCCACTAGCATGATTCTACTGTTCAGGATTTATGTGATGTCATGTCCTAGCCTCGTCACTACTTCGCCGAGGTTAGGATCGACACTTACCAGTACATGGGGTCGGTTGTACTGATACTACACTCTACACTTTCTGTGCAGATCCAGGTATAGGCCCGAGCTGATTTCGAGTTGTAGCTAATTTTTGCACCGAGACCTGAGGTAGATCTGCCGATGTCCGCAGATTCCTAGAATCTCTTCCTTATTATTCATTTACTGTTTTATTTAGTTCACAAACAGTTATACATTTTCTTTCAGCCAAATACTTGTAGTAATTCTTAGTAGTCCGTGAGTTGTGACTCCAGAACCTAGGTAGCTAGACATACAGTTTTCACATGCGGGGTATTATTATGCATGTTTCATTTTCTTACTTTAATGATTTTGTGTTGAATTGTAGTAGTCCACGGTATTGTGTAAGATTATCGTGTTGTAATCTCTAATGTTGTCTTTCCTAGCAAGTGCAGCGTTGGCGTCATCACGGTCCTGACGGTGGGAAATCGAGTCGTGACAAAAGCTGAGGGACGGGATTTTAGTCTCATCTTCACATCTTTGAGCCCTAGACTCGGCATGAGGCGACTTTGAAGTGGGATTTTCATCTACAATCATTGAGTAAGTGGTTTCGATCAATTTCCAACTATATTACATGATTATATATGAGATTTAACATCAAAATAATGAGAATTAAAGAAACATTTTGAGAAACTATGTCTATATTTTGAAAAATGAGAATTTGAGTTCTGAGAGTCGATTTGGACATTGATTTTGAAACAAAACATGTGTATGGAATCGTGTGGTATGAGTAGTCTGAATCTACCCTTCGACCAAGGTTTTGGCTGGACGAGCTCGGGGTTGACTTTTGAGGAATTGTGTAAAGATCGTATCTTTAATTATTGGAATTGATTTCTCTTGAAATATTGGATGTTATTGAGTCGATTTTGGTTATATTCGAGTCGAGGGGAGGTGAATTATAAAGGGAAGGCTACTTTAGTGTATTGATGAGATGACCCAAAGGGTCTTTTGTATGAATTAAGACACTATTCCGGGCTCAGTAGCCTTAAAAATACTAATTTTAATTACCTCAATTTGCGTGCGCATTCTGGGTGTGAATCCAGAAAGCTTTTATGTGAAAATATGAGAAATAGTACTTTTTAGAGTTAAATTTTTTGTTTTAGTTGACTTTGGTCAAAATTTTGAGTAAACGGACCCGGATCTGTGTTCCGACAATCCAGGGAGGTCCGTAGTAAAATATGGGACTTGTGTGTATGCCCCGAATTGAATTCTGAGATCCTTAGCCTTAGAAATCATTTTTTTTAAGAAACTTGTTGTGTTGGTTATACAAGAAATAAAGAAATGAAATAATATGTGAAATTATTGGTACCGGGCCCGTATTTTTGTTCCGGAGCCTGGAACTAGTTTGTTATGATATTTAAGTCTTATCTGTGAAACTTGATGAGAATCAGAGTTGATTTGACGTGATTCTGACGCCCAGTTGAAAAGTTAGAAATTTGAGTGTTCTTGAGAAAATCATGAGTTTTTAGGTTAAATTTGTAGTTTTTGATGTTATTTTGATGATTTGATCGCACGAGCAAGTCTGTATGATATTTTTAGACTTGTGTGCATGTTTGGTTTTGAGCCCCGAGGGCTCGGGTGAGTTTCTGGTGGGCTACAGAGTGTTTAGACTTAGCAAAAATCTGCACAGTTGATATCTGGTGTTGGCAAGCCTCTGATCTCACATTTGTGAGACCAGGCATCGCAAATGCGAAGTCCTGTGCCAGCTCAGATCTCGCAAATGCGAGAATTCTGGCCGCAATTGCGAAAGACCCGTATGTCGCAAATGCGACAATTTCATCGCATTTGCGATGGCTGCTATAATTTGAAGGGTTCGCAAGTGCGAACCCTTCATTGCAAATGCGATAACCGCAGCCTGTTAAAACAGATTTTAGCTGGGTTTTACACCTCTTTTTCAATTCTCTCAAACCCTAAACCTGCATAGGCGATTTTCCAAAGCCCCAAACTTCTCCAAATCATTGGTAAGTGATCTCTAACTAATTCCTTTCATTCCTTAACAACTTTTAACAAGATTTCAACCTAGAATCTAGAGTTTTCATGGTGAAAATAAGGATTTTTGGGTAGAACTTAGTAATTTCAAAATTTGGAAATTTAGACCTCGAATTGAGGTCGGATTCCAAAATCAATTGTATATCCAAGCTCGGGGGAGAATGGGTAAACGTGTTTCGGTCCGAACCTCGAGTTTAGACCAAGCAGGCCCAAGGTCGATTTTCATATTTTGTTGGGAAAACTTAGGAAAACCATGATTTTGCATTAAAGTTAGCACCTTTAGCATTAATTAATGATTTTAAACCAATTATGATTAGATACGAGTGAGTTGAAGGCCAAATCTAAAGGAAAAACAGTGCTTCAGCAGTGAGTGGCCTGTGAATTCAAGGTAAGTGTTGTGTATAACCTTAGCTTGAGGGAATAGGTGTTTGGTGATTACTTTCTACATGCTTTGTTACTAAATCAAATGTATAGGCGAGGTGACGAGTACCTATACGTTGTGGTTAGGTCATAACATGTGAGTGGAAGTTAATTCTTGTATTTTTGATTGTTTTAGAGCCTAATACTTGAGATTATTGTTGTTATTGAAATGTTGGAAGGTTAGTATCCGGTTCCACTGAAATGGATGATATTGTTAACACTGAGTGGAGATTTAAATGATAAATTATGATGGAAACTATGTTGAAATATTGATTCCCTATGAAATCCTTCTTGATTGCTGTTAATGATTATGTGATTGTTGAGGACGAGTGTAAAATCACGAAGGGTGATGTCGTGCATTCATATTCATTACATGGTGAGGATGAGAGTAAAAGCACGAAGGGTGATGTCGTGCATTCATATTCATTACATGGTGAGGATGAGAGTAAAAGCACGAAGGATGATGTCGTGCATTTTATTTATTGTTTGCTGAGGCTGAGAGTAAAAGTACGAAGGGTGATGCCGTACAACTTCCATTTCTACTTTAATTGCTCAATTTAGTTGATTTATCATTGTTTATATATGTCTTTTGCTGTGTCAATCCTCATGATAAAATTTCCCATAGTATGACCCTTTCCCATTGTTTGTTATTTGTAAACTCTTTACTTGCTGTTATTCCTGCTAGCATGTTTACATATCTCCAGGTTTTATGTGCTGTTCTTTCCTAGCCTCATCACTACTTCGTCGAGGTTAGGCTCGACATTTACACAGTACATGGGATCGATTGTACTGATACTACACTCTGCACTTCTTGTGAATATCCAAGTACCGGCCAAAGTTAGGAGATAGTAGCTGACATTATTTACAAGGAGACACGAGGTAGATCTGCTGGCGTCTGCAGATTCCTAGAGTCTTCCCTTAATATTTAGATTGCTGTTTTACTTCTTTCAAAACAGATACATATTTCTTTCAGCCCAATTATTTGTAGTATTCTTAGTAGTTAGTGAATTATGACACCAGACCCTGGGTAGTTTTGTGGTTATATATTTAGTTCGCAGTTCAGTTTATTCTTTCGGATATTATTCATGAAATTATTTATTAGAAAATATTAGAATCAATATTAATTTTTAAATTGTTCTGTAATGTATAGGTAAATTTTAAGAGAAAATAATTAAATAAGTTCTAACATTGGCTTGCCTAGCAAGTGTGGTGTTAGGCACCATCACGATCTCGAGGGTTGGGAATTTGGGTAGTGACAATTGATTGAGGCCTTTTGAGGTAAGTATAATGCCTAACGTTGTGTGGGACAACTACCCCGTAGGGATTGTTGCGTTTGCACTATTTGAACTTTTTGAAAGACGTGTGCACGAGGTGACGAATGTGTAGACATCTTATATGTGAAAATTTGATTGTTTTATACTCTAAGGTTCTTTTGTACAATAAAATGAAGTTTATGTATCATGTATATCCTCCATTTCTAAATTTACACTGGCATGCCCTATTTGAAGTTGATCGGTTCATGTCCTATCTTTTGTTGCTAAATATACTCTCATAAGCTTTAATTGTAATTGTTGCCTCTTTATTCTCACATGTTTTCTCTTCCGTAATTGGTTAACCTTATTCGAAGTCATTAATACATGTTATCTCTTCCATTGTTGGCTTATCCTTCTTTGAAGTCATTGTTACATGTTATCTCTCTTATTGTTGAGTTATTCTTATTTGAGATCATTGATACATGTTATCTCTTATTGTTGAGTAATTCTTATTTGAAATCATTGTTACTTATCTCTCTTGTAGTTGAGTTATACTTATTTCAAATCATTGATACATGTTATCTCTTATTGTCGAGTTATTCTTAGTTAAAGCCATTATTACTTGTTATGTCTTTCATTGTGAGCTCGTTCTCCCATTTCATTGTGTCTTTTTTATTCCTGTTTTGATTTATTTGACATACTCCTGTGTTATTTTAGTTGTTGTTGTGCTCGATGTTGTTGAGTTGTGGGCTATTCGGGTTTGTGGTATTGGAATTGTTTTAAGGAAATGTTGTGGCATATGGACACATGTGGTGCGAGTGTTATAATGTATTGTTATATTTTTGGCACACGTGGTATTGTTGTGGGCTATTCGGGGTTGTGTTTGAAAGTGATTTTTCTGTACTATTGTTATTATTTATATTGCACATATGGCGTGACAAGGCGGGCTATATATGTGGGTTTGCGAATGTGGCAAGACAAGACGAGAATATTATTATGCGTGTGTGGCAAGACAATGTGGGAATTTACTTTATTGTTTTGCACGCGGCGAGACAAGGTGTGCGTTCCTTTTGTGAGTCATTCATAATACGGTTTTGTTGTGTTTTTTCCTACATGTCATTCGTTGTCTCTAATCTTACTTGTTGACTCGATCTGTGATGAACACTTGCACAAGCATACACCATAATTAGGCATTTATATTGAACCTTGATGTTTATTGATCGTTTACATGTATTCTTGTATACTTGCCTTTTTTGCGTGAGTTGCACCATTAGCACCTAAGTTGTCCGTGCATATATGAGATATTATTACTCTAGCACGTGAGTTCTCTGTGCGGATGTGGGATATTTTTACTCTCTTAGCACGTGAGTTGTTCGTGCAATTATGAGGTATTAATGGGATTGGAATGTGAGTTGTTCATGCGGTTGTGATTGTAATGTGGGCACATGAAGCTAAGTGATTCTGGTTCGTGATTTGGGACCACTAATTTGTGATTATGAGGTTTGGTACCTCGGGAAAATTCTTGTATAATAAACCTTGTGTGAAAGCGGTTGTTTTATTAGGTTGCTACTTGATTTCCCTTACTTGGCTTCACCGGAATTAATATGTACTTTGCTTAGCTTAAAGCATTATTACCTGATGGCTCATCGTTGTTAATTGTTGTTCCTAGTTCTTATTGAAAGTACTGTAACATTATTCTTACCATGTTGAGCCTTATATTGTTCCCTATTAATTTTATATTCATAATGTAAAGGTTGTTATGTCTAGTAGGTGCTTTGATTGTTCCTCGTCACTACGCCACTGGCGTTAGCCTTGATACTTACTGAGTAAAGTTGTGGTACTCATGCTACAGTTGCTGCAAATTCAGGTACTTCGGAATGCATTGGTCATTAGATATTTGATCGAGTATTACTGTGGAGACTTCAAGGTACATGTCGTCGAATTCGCAGACCTCGGAGTTACCTTCTGAAATTTAACTTTAACTGTTTATTTCTATTACAACACAGTTGTGTTTAGAGGTTTTTAGTGAACTCCGTAGAGCTTTTTACTTGTACTACCGGTTTTAGGATGTTTTATATCTACTTGGGATTGTGATGGGTTAGTATTATGTTTTGATGATCTAACAAACTTTTATGTTAAAAACCAGATGAAAGACTTGATGCGTAACCAGCACAACCAGTCAGCATGAACTCAAGAATCTGTGCAGTGTACATTTGAACTCACATGAAACAGTTTAGTGACCTAATCCCTTAACATTCTCACTGACGGAAGTACAGGTCAACTCTACAGCTGGAAAGTTGTGACATAAAAGTGACTTCCTGTAACTGTACATGCTACAATGCAGTAACAGTGCATCAGTCACTTTCCATTTGTTGAAGAGTGTACCAACTATGCATGGACATCCTTCTTGGGATGTCCTAGGGATATAATATCTTGGTTGGAGACAAACAAGACATTCACTTGAGCAATTACTAAACATTATCTCAAGCATTGAAGTGTTGTTCTTGCATTAAAGACTCAAGTGTATCAAGAACAAGAAGACAACTCCACCAAGACGGACCAGTTTCACTACGTGTTGTTAGGTGTCCTTGGTTGAGTTGTAATATTGTATTTTGCTTTTTATTGTATCCTACTTGCTTTCTTAGAAGCACGGTTTTAAGGAATCTCAAAACCATAAACCTTGTGTGCTTGTGTTGTGACTAGTGTAGTCATAAGTTAAAGTCTTTGTAACTAGTGAGTGACAAAGTATCTTGTAATGAGTATTAAAAGTTAGTGTGTTAAAGTCTTTGTAAGAGAGTCATTACAAAGTTGCTTGTAATAGTTGAGATTACAAGTTAGTGAAGTTGAAATCCCACCAGTGTAGGTCGTGGTTTTTGTCTCCTTGAGTTGGGATTTTTCCACGTAAAAATCCTGTGCCTCTTTTACTTATTGTCTCTATTGATAACTCTGAGGGAATTGGTAAAGAATCAGGTCTCTTTACTGTTTGCAGCCTCCTAGAAACTACCAATTGGTATTAGAGCAGGTCCTTTCTAAAAGGTTAACACCTAGAAAGGATCTCTAATGGTTGCTCCACCCAACTTTGAAGAAGGACAATCAACAAGCCGACCTCCTAGATTCAATGGTCAGTATTACGGGTGGTGGAAAACTCGTATGCATGATTTTATAATGGCTGAAGATTCCGAACTGTGGGATGTCATTTGTGACGGTCCACATATTCCTATGAAGAAGATTGGAAAAGCTGGGATATTGGTGCCTAAGATAAGGAAAGAATACAGTGACGTTGATAGGAAGGCTGTGGAGAAGAACTTCCGTGCCAAGAAAATCTTGGTATGCAGTATAGGACCTGATGAGTACAACAAAATCTCAACCTACCAATCAGCAAAAGAGATATGGGAAGCTTTGAAAACTTCTCACAAAGGAACAACTCAGGTCAATTAGTCCAAAATTGACATGCTCACAACTGAGTACGAGCTGTTCTGAATGAAGGATGATGAATTTATACAACACATGCATACTAGAGTCACATCCATCATCAATGAGCTTCACTTTCTAGGTGAAATAATTCCCAGGAACAAGTTGGTACGGAAGATTCTAAGTGTCCTACCTGGTTCTTGGGAAAGCAAAGTGAATGCTATTACCGAAGCAAAATACCTACAAACTCTAACAATGGATGAGTTGATTGGGAATTTGAAGACATACAAGTTGAAGAAGAAGAAATACTGTGAGAGGAGAGAACCAAAAAGGGAAAAGAATATGGTTCTAAAAGATGAAGATAATGACACAAGTGAGGAAGATGGTGACATGACCTATCATACTAAGGGATTTCAAAAGATGGTTCGAAGGAATGGTGGTATACCAAGAAGAGGTAGCTCAAGCAAATCAAGAAACTATGATCTTTTCCAAGAGTGTGGAAAGGCTGGTCACTTTATCAAGGACTTTCCACTACTGAAGTAGGATCCCTACAAGCACAATGCTGACAAGACAGCCAAGAGGAACCAGGTTCCCGACAAACGATTCAGCTAGAAGAGTGTTGCTGATAATGTTGTGAAGAAAACCATTGCTTCCTGGGGAGATTCCTCTAGTGAATCAGAGGAGGAACCAGAAGCAGGTAACAGTTCTATGATGGCAGTAGAGAACGAGGACAAGGTGTATGATTTACTGTTCGCGCTAATGGCTCAGTCCGATGATGAAGAAGAAGGTAAAAATGATGAGGTAAACTTCAAGGATGTTCAAAGAAATCTGAAATCCTACTCCTCAAAAAAGTTAATGTCATTGGAAAATGTTATTATTGATGCTTACTACATCCTAATTGATGATAAAGATTCTTTGACCATAGAGCAAGGAGAAACTGAACATTCTAGAGATGATCTAGTCGTTTGTGTGGTAGATTTGAAAGAAACCATAAGTGAGCTTGAAAAAGAAAAAGAAACTCTAAGCTGTAGGCTAAACAATGTAGAAAATGAGAGAGATGACTTGATGGTGGTAGTTGTGGACCTAAAAGAGACCATAAGTAATTTTGAGAAAGAAAAGGAAGCACTAGCTGAAAAGAAAAATAGTGCAGAAGATGGGAGAGATGATCTAACTGTAATGGTAGTAGATCTGAAGGAAATAGTGGAGAAACTTAGCACTGAGAAGAATGATTTAGCTGAGAAAATCAATGTTCTTGAAAAAGAAAGAGATGATCTTTTGGTGGTAATCACAGATCTAGAGGAAACAATTCACCATTGGCTTCATTGGGATCATTTTCTAAGTATAGGAAGCAGAGAGGTTGCTAGTAGGTTTTTCTAGGAACTTAAATTAGAACCTGGTGCTTCAAGCATAGAGAAAGGAAAGGATATAGCTAGTGAGAAACATATTAAGCTTGAAAAGAAATAAATGATGTCAAAACAAGCATGTGCTGTGAGATTGAGAAAAACAGGCAACTTCAAGCTGAAATGGCTAAATTAAAATTTGATCTTGAAAAATCACTAAATTGGACCTGGTCATCACATGTTGTTACTGCCATGTACTTAAAAAACAGTGGAAACAGGCAGGGGATTGGGTTCCAAAAGGAAAAAATTCCTTACAACCCTCACAACAAGTATGTCACTGTCCCAGATAATTGGCTTTGTACCCACTGTGGGAACAATGGGAACTTCAAAGAAAGTTTCCCAGCCAGGGATCAGTCAGTTCAAAAAACAAAATGTTTGCTGACAAGAGGAATACTAAGAAGGGACCATGTCCCTCGAAGAAAAACAGATTCTTTCCTGCTTGGACCAGAAGAGCTCTTATTCATCCTTTTCCTAACTACAAGGGACCCAAACTTGTTTGGGTTCCTAAATCTACCCCTTAACTTCTATGTGCAGGGACCAGCGAGAGGAACAGGACTGCAATGGATCATGGACAATGGATGTTCAAAGCACATGACTGGGAACAACATGGATTTTCTCTCACTGAAATCCCTACAAGGAGGATATGTATCCTTTGGCAATGGAAAAAAGGGGTACATTCTTGGCGTTGGAATGGTTGGAATATTTATTGAGCACTCAATTGAGAATGTGTACTATGTTGATGGTCTAAAATATAGCCTGTTGAGTGTCTCTCAAATTTGTGATAAAGGAAACAAAGTGGAATTTTTGTCCAAAGTGTGCACAATTACTAGTCTAGTAACTGGTGAAGTGGTGCTGATTGCCAACAGGCACAAGAACATTTACGTTGCTGATTTTGAATCACTGGAAGCTGGTCAGGTGAACTGCTTAAAGGCAGTTGATGACGATGCAGAACTGTGGCATAGAATACTGGGTTATGCTAGTTTTTCCCTCTTGAATAAGCTGATACAGAAGTACCTGGTTCGTGGTCTGCTCAACTCAATGTTCAAGAAACAAAGAGTATGTGATGCATGTGCCAGAGGAAAACATGTGAAATCATCCGTCAAGCCAAAGAAGGATGTTAGCACATCAAAACCTCTTGAACTTCTTCACATGGATCTGTGTGGTCCAATGAGGATTCCAAGCAGAGGTTGAAATAAGTACATTTTCGTGATTGTGGATGACTACTCAAGATTCACTTGGACATTGTTTCATATAGAAAAATATGAGACCTTTGAAGTATTTGTGGCATTCGTCAAGAAAATCCAAGTGAAGATGGAGTTGAAAGTAGCTTGCATCATATCTGACCATGGAACATAATTTGATAATGCAAAATTTGATGAGTTTTGCTGTGAGAATGGAATCACTCACAATTTCTCAGCTCCAAGGACTCCTTAGAAAAAGGGTGTGGTCGAAAGGAAAAACAGAACTCTGGAAGACATGGCACGAACAATGCTTATTGACAGTGGCATTGCAAAACATTTCTGGGATGAGGAAATCAACACTTCGTGCTATTTGGTGAACATGAGCATGATCAGGTCCCTCCTAAACAAAACCCCTTATGAGCTGCTCAATGGAAGGAAGCCAAAGATAACTCATCTGAGAGCCTTTGGATGCAAATGTTATGTCCTGAACAATGGGAAGGATCAACTTGGAAAATTTGATGCAAAAAGTGATGAAGGAATCTTTTTGGGATATTCCTCTCAAAGCAAAGCCTACAAAGTGTACAACAAGGGAACCCAATGTGTAGAAGAAAGTGTTCATGTGCTATTCAATGAGACACCTTCCCAAAACAAGGAAGGAAATAGTGATGATCAAGACAATGAACCACTTTTGGTTCCTGGAGAAATATCGGATGTTTCAAATGGAAAAGCTGTCATGATGAGTTAAATGAGGGAAATAAATGAAGGCAGTGCAACCACCTCCTCAAATACAATGAGGAACCTGGTACTCAAATTACTACTACTCAAGCTGAATAAAGAGTTGGAGATGTTGTGCAAGGTACCCCACAGGTTGCAAAACAAGGAATGTAGGGAAATCCATCTTATGTACCAAGCTCCTCCATTAACCAAGTCCAAGTCCCAAATTGGAAACACAAAAGATCTAATCCCCTTGATAACATAATCACCCCTCTTGATTCCGGAGTTCAAACCAGATCCAGAACAAGAAATTCCCTAGCCTTTTAAGCCTTCCTCTCCCACATAGAACCAAAAAATATCAAGGAAGCTCTGAAGGATGCAGACTGGATTGTTGCTATGCAAGAGGAGCTGCACCAGTTTGAGAGAAACAGGGTTTGGTACCTGGTACCTCGACCCTCAGATAGAACCATCATAGGGACTAGGTGGGTGTTCAGGAGTAAGCTGGAAGAAAATAGAAACACCACAAGGAACAAATAAAGTCTTGTTGTTCAAGGATACAATCAGGAAGAAGGGATTGATTATGATGAAACGTTTTCTCTTGTTGCTCGTATGGCATCCATCCGAATTCTTATTGCTTTTGCATCTGATATGGAATTTAGCTTGTTCCAAATGGATGTGAAGAGTGCCTTTTTGAATGTATTTCTCAAGGAAGAAGTGTATGTTAAGCAACCACCGGGTTTCGAAAGTCATGTACATCCAGAGTATGTTTTCAAATTAGACAAGGCTCTGTATGGCCTGAAGCAAGCTACCGGAGCTTGGTATGAGAGACTATCAAAGTTTCTACTGGAAAATGGATTCACTCGAGGAATGATTAACAACACCCTGTTCCTGAAGAAACGGGGAAGGAACCTGCTCAATGTTCAGGTGTATGTGGATGACATCATATTTGGGGCTACAAAAGACTCACTATACAAGGAATTTGCCAAACTCATGGGCAGTGAGTTCGAGATGAGTATGATGGAGGAACTGAACTTCTTTCTAGGACTTCAAGTGAAGCAGTCCACAAAGGGAACTTGCATCAGTCAGTAGAAGTACATCAAGGAGCTGCTGAAAAGGTTCGACATGGAGGAATCAAAAGTGATCGACACCCCTATTGCAGTTGCAACCAAGATTTACATGGATGACTCTGCATCTGCTATAAACCAAACAATGTACAGGGAATGCTGAATTAAATTCACCTTCTCCAAAGCATCTCTCACCACGTCGATGCCATATAACTTAGCCTCGCTAGGCTCAAACCACACGATAGGAGAACGACATCGCCGACCATACAAGGCCTCAAATGGAGTAATCTTAATGCTGGACTGATAACTGTTATTTTAAGAAAACTCGGCCAAAGGGAAGAACTGGTCCCACTAACCTCCAAAGTCAATCACACATGCCCTAAGCATGTCCTCCAATATCTGAACCGTATGCTCCGATTGACCATCAGTCAAAGGGTGAAATGTTGTGCTGAGATCTATCTGGGTACCCATCTCACTATGCAATGCTCTTCAAAAGTGCTAGGTGAACTGAGGACCTCGATCTGATATAATGGACACCGACACACCATGTAATCGGACTATCTCACGAATGTAGATCTGGGCTAGCCTCTCATAAGTATAAGTAATAGCTACAAGAATGAAATGCGCCGATTTGGTCAATCTATCCACAATGACCCAAACCGCGTCAACCTTCCGCGAAGTCCGAGGCAACCCAACCACGAAGTCCATAGTGATGCGCTCCCACTTCCACTCAGGTATGGGCATCTGTTGAAGTAGGCCTCCTGGCCTCTGGTGTTCATACTTAACCTGCTGGAAATTAAGACACCTAGCCACATACCCCACAATGTCCCTCTTCATCCGCCTCCACCCGAAATGTTGCTTCAAATAACGATACATCATCGTAGCACCAGGATGAACAGAATACCGAAAACTGTATGCCTCCTCTAGAATCCTCTCCCTCAGGCCCTCAACATTAGGAACACATAAACGGCCTTGAAGTCTTAGAACACCATTCTCGCCAATAGTAATCTTCTTGGCCCTACCCTGAACCACTGTCTCCCGTAGCTCTGCCAAACACAGATCATCATACTGCCGAGCCTTAACCTCCCCCAATAACGAAGACTGAGCAACCACATGTGCTAAAACTCGACGAGGCTCTGAAAGGTCTAATCTCACCAGGAGATTAGCCAAGGACTGAATGTCTAAATCTAGAGGTCTCTCCTCTGCTGCAATGTAAGCCAAGCTACCCATACTCTCTGCCTTCCTGCTCAAAGCATCTACTACCGCCTTTGCCTTGCCCAGATGATAAAGAATGGTGATATCATAATCCTTCAGCAACTCAAGCCACCTGCATTGCCTCAAATTAAGATCCCTCTGCTTGAATAAGTGATGCAAGCTGCGGTGGTCTGTATAAACCTCACAGGACACTCCATACAAGTAGTGCCTCCATATCTTAAGAGCATGAACAATTGCCGCCAACTCCAAATCGTGCACAGGGTAATTCTTCTCATGAACTTTCAGCTGGCGCGAAGCATAAGCAATAACTCTCCCTTCCTGCATCAACACACATCCCAAACCAACGCGTGAAGCGTCGCAATACACTGTATACATCCCAAAACCGAAAGGCAATACTAGAACTGGTGCTGAAGTCAATGCTTCCTTGAGCATCTTAAAGCTTGCCTCACACTCGTCAGACTATCGGAACGGGGCATTCTTCTGAGTCAATCTAGTCAATGGAGCTGCAATAGAAGAGAACCCCTCCACAAATCGGCAAAAATAGCCTGCTAGTCCCAAGAAACTCCTGATCTCTGTAGCTGAAGTAAGACGTGGCCAACTCTGAACTGCCTCGATCATCTGAGGATCAACCTTAATACCCTCTTTGGATACCACATGCCCTAAGAATGCCACGAAATCCAACCAGAACTCACACTTGGAGAACTTAGCATATAGTTAATGTTCCCGCAAAGTCTGGAGCACAACTCTCAAATGCTGCTTGTGCTCTCCCAGGCTATGTGAGTAAATCAAGATGTCATCTATGAAGACAATGATAAAGGAATCAATATATGGCCTGAACACCCTATTCATCAAGTCCATGAATGTTGCTGGGGCATTAGTCAAGCCAAAGGACATCACCAGGAACTCATAATGGCCATATCTCGTACGAAAAGCAGTCTTCGGAACATCTGAGGTCTGAATCTTCAACTGATGATATCCCGATCTCAAATCAATCTTAGAAAACACCCTAGCACCCTACAACTGGTCAAACAAATCATCGATGCGCGGCAAAGGATACTTGTTCTTAATGGTAACCTTGTTCAACTGGCGGTGATACACTCGATCTGATAAACCCCTTGGCCAACAACTCCTCAAGCTGCTCCTTCAACTCTTTCAGCTCTTTCGGAGCCATACGATATGGGGGAATGGAAATAGGCTGAGTGCCTGGAGCTACATCAATACAGAAATCAATATCACGATCCGGAGGCATGCCTGGAAGTTCTGAAGGAAATACATCAGCAAACTCTCGAACAACTGGCACTGAATCAATCGTCGGAGACTCGGCGGTGGTGTCCCGCACATAGGCAATATAGGCCAGACAACCCTTCTCGATCATATGTCGAGCCTTCAGGAATGAAATAACCCGGCTGGCTGCAATAACTGAGGAACCTCTCCACTCCAGCCTAGGAGACTCGGGCATGGCTAGAGTAACTGTCTTGGCATGGCAATCGAGCACGGCATGATAAGGAGATATACAATCCATGCCATAACCTCAAAATCAACCATATCGAGCAATAAGAGGTCTGCTCTGGTATCGAACCCACAAAAGGTGATCACACAAGACCGATAGATCCGGTCTACTACCATAGAATCACCCACATGAGTGGACACATATATAGGAGAACCTAAGGATTCACAAGAACCACCCAGAAAATGAGCAAATAATGCTGAGAAATATGAATAGGTGGATCCTGGATCAAATAATACTGAAGCCTTTCTACCACATACTGAGATAATACTTGTGATCACGGCGTCTGAGGCCATTGCATCTGATCAGGCCGGAATGGCATATAATCTAGCTGGAGCACCGAAAGGCTGAGCTCCACCAGAGTGAACAAGAGCTGTCTGACCTCCCCTGACTAGCCTCCACCCCTAGGGCGACCCCTGCCGACCTGTCCTCCACCTGTAGGTGTCCGGACTGCTGGTGCTGGAGCCATAGGCTGATAACCCTGCTGCACTGCCTTGCCCCGAAACCTGGTACAATGCCTCCTCATATGACATGGCTCCCCACACTCGTAACAACCTCCAGGTACCATAGCCTGCTGCCCCGAAGAAGAACCTTTAATGGTCGGAGAGCGATGTGAGCCCTCTGGCATAACACTGAAGTAGGGACTAGAGAATCTCTGATGATTGGAATACCCGCCGGGTGAACTCTAAATAACTGGAGGGCGGTAAGAACACTCTGGCATGGCGCTGAACTGAGGCCTCACTGGAGCACCTCGGGGAGGTGGTGGAGGTGCTGAATATGAAGGCCTGCTGGGCTGATTACTGCTAAACTGACCTCTACCCCTAACTAGGGCACCTCTGAAGTCCCCGGAGAATCTAGCCCTCTTGTCCTGCTGCCCCTGCTCCCTGCCCCTCGACCAATACCCCTCGATATTGTGAGCAATCTCTACCACGAGTTGATAAGGAGTAACCATCTCCACTTCTCGGGCCATGGTGGCCTTAATACCTGGATGCAACCCAGCCACAAATCTTCGCACTCTCTCGGCCTCAGTAGGTAATATCATGTGTGCATGGTGAGACAACTCTGAAAATCTGGCCTTATAATCTGTCACTGACATCTGTCCCTGCTCTAGTTGCTCAAACCGATACCGCAACTCTTCCCTCTCAAAGGGTGGAATATATTTGTCCAAAAACATCCGAGTAAACTACTCCCAAGTGACAAGAGGAGAATTTGCTGGCCTGTTGAGAATTTAGGACTGCCACCACCTGCGAGCTCTGCCCTCTAGCTGGAAGGTAGTGAAATCCACTCCATGGGACTCTAATATCCTCATATTGTGCAGTTTTTCCCTGCACCTGTCAATGAAGTCCTAGGCGTCCTCTCCTCGATCACCCCCGAAGACTGGAGGGTGCAATTGAGTCCATCTATCCAATAACTTCTACGGATCACCGTCCGCAACTGGTTTGGGCTCAGGTGCTACTACAGGCTGAACCCCACCCACGGGCAGTGTACCCGGGATGTGATGTAGTGTTGCTGTCTAACCTGCAGACTGGGCAGTAGGGGTCTGGACTCCCCATTCTTCCTGAGAAGTGGCAGGATCTGCTGGAAATAAACCAGCCTGGGACATGGTGTCCATAAATCTCATCATACGGCCCATGACCTCCTGGAAGCCTGGCGCCGTCATGAAATCCACTAGAGCAGGATCTGTTGGAGGAACCTCGTCCAGCTCCTCTATAATAGGATCCTCTGGTGGTGGTGCAACTGGAATACCTTCGGGACGTCCTCGTTCCCTACCTCGGGCCATTTTTGTCCCCCGGCCTCAGACAACGGCGGTAGCGGCATCTCCCGGGTCTGTAATATCAGATGCGCGCGTCCTCACCATCTGTGAGAGAATAGAATAATGAGTCTTTAGTACACCATCAACTACACGATAGAATATGAATAAAGAGAGGTTTCCTAACACCATATAGCCTCCTGAAGATAAGTATCGATGTCTTCGTACCGATCCGTAAGACTCTACTGGGCCTGCCCGTGACTCGTGAGACCTACGTGAACCTAGAGCTCTGATACCATGTTGTCATGACCCAAAATCCTAATTCAGGTTGTTATGGCGCCCAATAGCGGGGTCAGGCAAGCCAACACTTAATTTACTAAGGTTTCCTTCCTTTTGATTAAACATCTCGACATATACCAAAGTTTAAAGCTTAAAACACTAACCGAAGAGGGTAATTAACTAGTTTTTAACCAAAAGAAGTCGTAAGAGGCATGAGCCTACATTTATACAGACCATAACCCATAATAGCTACCACGTGTGTGCCAAGAACTAGTGTCACAAGTCCTACGAGTATACTAACAGGATATACATAAGATATAATATACAGCCCCACTGTCTAAAAGAAATAGACGGGAAATAAGCAAAAGAAATTCCATGGTGGTGCCGAGGATCGTCAGGAGAAGAAGATCACTGTGAAGTCATGTCCAACTCTAATCAGAATCTAGCTCTGGTCTGATAACTAGATGCACCAGCCTCAGAACCTGTACAATTAAGTATAGAAGTGTAGCATGAGTACATAAATAAATATGTACCCAGTGAGTATCCCGTCTAATCTCGAAGAAGTAGTGACGAGAGGTCGACTTGACACTCACTAAGGTCCAATAATATAATATGACAGGATATGATGAAAGCAGTAGGCATGTAAAGGCAGTGAAGTAGCGAATATAAGGCACTGAATCCGAGTAAGTACTAGAAGTAAATAATCAATTTCTCCTTCAATATTCCCCCAAATAATCTGTCAAATCAATATCCATGAAATAAATAACAATTTACCAAACGCATACGGGATAAGGACAACATGTTTGAGCCATAGAATAATCATCTTTGTGCACTACCGAGGGTCGAACGGCCCGAACCATAAGTGCATCCTTACTATAATTATTCATACTTATGCACTGCCGAGAGTCGAACGACCCGAACCATAAGTGCATCCTTACAATAATTAATCATACCTATGCACTGCCGAGGGTCGAACGGCCCGAACCATAAGTGCATCTTTCAATCTGTCGTGGCGTACAGCCCGCTCCCATGAGAGTGGGGGAAATCACACTCCGCTCGCGGAATGTAAATTGCGAAGCGGTCACATGCACACACAATAAACCTTGCCAATTTACTTTCCATAAACAATTCCTTCCAACTATCAAATTCCATAAACCTCAGGGACACAATACTACATATAACTTGAGTTCATAACATAGAATTCATTACAAGTAAGAATACAAGGCATGATGTGGGCCTAACTACCCGGACAAAACAATAACAGCCGCTACATATGGACTCTCGTCACTTGGTACGTACGTAGCCCCCACAAACATTTCACATAGCATTTAAATCACCTATGGGGACAATTCTCTCTTACAAGGTTAGAAAGGAGTTTCACCTCGCGTCGAATCTACTCCCCGGGTCAAGAATGCGCCCGAAACTCCGTATTCGTCTGCCAAAGACTCGAAACTAATCAAACGTTACATAAATATATCAAATTATACTCAAAGCATGGAATTATCCTATCTATTTAGTCAATTCATCATTCTTGAAGAAATCCCAAAATTCTACCCCGGGCCCGCACGCTCGGATTCCGAAAATTCTCGAAGGAAACACTCACCCATAACCTAAGGATCGTTAATATATGATTTTTACTTGATTTCATAGCCTATTCACGGGAAATTCTAAAATTTCTCGAAAGCCCTAGGTTTCTACTCATTTCCTTGATTTTCACTAATTAAGTATTTAATTTAACTAGTAATTCATGTATTAAACTAATACTAGGGTAGAATTTACTTACCTCTTCAGTAGCTAGGTGAATTGGCTCTTTTCCAAGCTTCCTAGGTCGACAATGGTGGAAAGAAAATGAAGAAAATGAACAAAATCCCATGTTTTAAAGAAACACACTGCCTAACAGTGGTTCCGCACTTGCGGCTCAAGGACCGCACCTGCGGAAAATGGGACAAGGGCCTGGGCTCGCTCATGCGTGCAGGAGTCCGCACCTGCGGCTCCGCACTTGCAGGAAATAGCCCACACCTGCGAGAACTGGGCAGCCCACCTGGGATCACACCTGCGAGGCTGGGACCGCAGGAGCGGCCCCGCACCTCCGTCTAGGCAACCGCACCTGCGGTCACACCAGATCAGGTGCACCAGCAACTATTGCAGCTAGTTTGTGGCCTCGTTTGGTGCCCGAGAGGCAGCTGGGCCCACCCGAGCCCCCTTCCAAACATACCAACAAGTCCCAAATCATAATACAGACTCGCTCGAGCCTTCGGAATACTCAAAAAAATGCTAAAACTCAGAATCACCCCTCAAAACCCCTAGAATCAAAACTTAAGAACTTCAAGTTCTTAAATTCGATATCAATGCGCCGAACCGATTTCTCCTACTCGGAATGACACCAAATTTTGCAGGCAAGTCATAAATGACATAACGAAACTATTTCTTGCCTCGGAATTCCGTTGGGATCTCGATAACATAAAAACACGTTCCACACCCAAATTGTGAACTTAAGAAAACTCTTATTTCGATATTGGGCGCCGAAACGCCCTCGGGTCATCCAAAACCCATCCAAACATACGTCCAAGACCGAAATCATCATACAAAGCTACCGGAACTATCGAAACTCGATTCCGAGGTCGTTTGCTCAAAAATGTTGACCAAAGTCAAACTTGGCCCAAAAGGCCAACCTTAAGGAACTAAGTGTTCCTATACTGCTCTAAACACTTCCGAATCCCGAAACACCCGTCCCCGCAAGTCATAAATCACCATAAGCCGATATGGGAAGTTTCATTTAGGGGAACAGGGTCCGAATATGCAAAACGACCAGTCGGGTGTTTACACCACCAAAACTCCGTTCTGGGGTCAAATTCACAACAAAGTGAAACTTGGTCAACACTTCCAACTTAAAGCTTCAAAAATTAAATCCATTCTTCCAAATCGATTCGGAATAACCTGAAAACCAAAACCAATGATTTACATAAGTCATAATATATCATTAGGAGCTACTTATGCCTACAAGCAACCAAGCGAAGTGTAAATGCTCAAAACGACCAGTCGGGTCGTCACATCCTCCCCCACTTAAACATACGTTCGTCCGTGAACATGCCCATGGTTGTTCCAAAGCCACCAAACCACTGTGTAACCTTCACATGCACATACCCGAGGGTGGTCCCACATCACCCTATTCCATAATTTCTTATAAGATCTGAATCTTGCAGCCTACACACTGTATAAGTTTGAACAAGTTGTATCAAGCCGCAACCATAACCCAAGATGCAATCGCATGATATATTACATAACTCAAATACTCATAGCAATGATTTCCAATCACAGTAGTTGCTCAAAAGAATCCAATACCTGTAATAAACCTCATATTTAATGAAACCTCATTTTAAAACCTTCGTACTCTGCCGATGATAAAAGGAACACGCCGAAACTCATAACTACTTGTCAGATCAACAAGTCATGGAGCTCCCTCTCATTCGACAAGAACTATAGCCCATGTTTCTAAGCTGACATTCGGTATTATCCTTCTGAACATGCTGTAAACAAATCCGATAGTACCCATTCTAGGTCCAATGACCTCATCTCATCCAACACAACAATTTAGTGACATGCCACATCAATACAATCTAAAGCCACTACCTCTACAATTCGTGCACCGATAAGCAACATTCCAAATGTACTAAATCATAAAAAGAATGAATCAAAAGAGAGAACCATGATGCAGGTTCAACAAGTAACCCCACAACCGAAATGCTAATAACCCATCATACCTAGTAGAACCAAGACACAAGAATATAACACAAAGGATCATATCTCAACATAACTCTTTTGCAATGCGTAACCCTATCCAAACACTAGTCCTTAAGAAATACCCCAACCTCTATAGTCAAAAATCAATAACCATGCGCAATTCGACATCAAGTACCCCAAGTGCATGACCATAACCATGGAGGAACCAATAACACAATACCACAAACCGGAAAGAACATCACCCGATGTGCTATCAGTCGTGCATCAGCCAAATACCCATTTCACTCAAATTCCGCTATAAGGCCACAACAGAATCACACTATGTATTAATATAACCAACAAATCACAACCCCTCGTAACATAGAAGAGTAACTCATAAAACATATCAGAACACCAATACGATCAACACTAACCGAAGGGCACTTCCATCAACTGTTGCAGTACAGAGTCAACCAATCCGGTCCGTTGTAGGATACACATCCTCATTGTCCCACCAACAGGCCCCGAATCAACTTTGGTCATCCACAAGTAGATAAATAACCCTCTGAAGGTCCACGATGACTGAATCATAACATATAATATCATTTGGCTAGCTTTGGGTGTATCATCACAGCCCACAACCACCAATAATTTTCTTCTAAAAATTCCCGGTCTCTAACTCCATAGAACACGCCAATTACCATATCTGTCCCAAACTCAACCACTCGAATGTATAACACATCTCTCATACACGATCACCCCATGGGGAATACCTCTACAATTATTTTGTTCCACATAGCAAAAAATCTAAATATCAACAACAGATCAACCCGGTGAGAACCGCAATACCAATGAAGCATCTGTAAGTCAAAACATAATGCGCCTTCTGAAATGCGCACCCTTCTCAAGCAATACCAAGTAGTAATATCATTCACCTATTCATCTGAACCGTCCATGTTGCCTAAGAATTTATGCCCTTCCCTTCAAAACTGACATGTGACCGTGCACCTGTAAATCTTCATCCCACACAACACACTACATCGATAACCCCACGAACTCTAGCATAAAACCACTCCGTCCTAAGGCCCATAAGCTGCTGAATTCTTTCTCCAGCACCCCAAAAGTACCACAACCAAGATACCCACTCTGAAGAGACCTTCTACAAATCTAAAAGTCGTTTTCTTCACATTCCTGTTACTGAAATGTACAATCCATAAGGATATAGAAAAACCGCGAGTCTCGACACCATCTAATGAAAATATCAGATCCTATCCATATACTAATCTGAAATTCTCAATTGCTACACATAAATCTTGAATCCGTTAAAATCATTCTCAAGAGTCAACCACTCTGCTGAAATCACAATTGCACCGCCCCAAACAGCCCAAACGACTTGTGCCCTATTTGCACGACGATTCCCAAGGAAGTAACCCCACTTTATCGCAACCAAGCAGCTTCCAACTCCATGCACACTACATCCTTCACAAATAACCACTCAATCATTCCATGATTCCCACATACCCATAGAGTGTAATACAATTTGTATCCAGAAATTCCCTTACTCGAGTCATCATCCATCTTAACCTCTCAAGTCATAACTGATTCACCAGTATACCTTAAACAGAAACCAATACAACACATAGCCGTGTAATCAACTTGTCAATAGCAGGCTCCCCCCACTTATGTCACGACCCCAAATCCTAACAGGTCGTGATGGCGCCTATCGTGGAACTAGGCTAGC
>ML278583.1:0-21747 GCA_005239495.1 Nicotiana undulata
TTCTGGTAAGGAAGAGGGGTGATGTTATTGTTATGCACGAGGGGACATGCCGTGCCGAGTGTGGATATTGTTATATATGCACGAAGGGACATGCCGTGTCGATTGATATTTATTATATACACACGAGGGGACATGCCGTGTTGTGATGTTGTGATATTGTTATATATGCACGAGGGGACATGCCGTGCCGATTGATATTTGTGATATATGCACGAGGGGACATGCCGTGCCGATTTGATATTTGAGATTACGCACGAGGGGACATGCCGTGCTCTGTTATTTGATTGATTCCCTCATACTGATAGTTGTTCTTCGGTTTCTATTTTTACTTTCCAGCCGCATTCTCACTGTACTATTGTGAATTAGACGTTGTTTTTCTTGTATCCCCAGTATGTACACATATCATATGTTATCGTTTAAGTCCCGATATTATTGTTGCCCCGTTAATATGTTTCCCCTATTTGTTCCCATATCTCTTCTAATTGACCATACCTATTTTTCCCTTATCTGTTATTTCTTGTTCATATATCTGCTTAGACTAGAACAGGTGATCGTATTATGCTAAGTCTAGCCTCGTCACTACTTCGGCCGGAGTTAGGCTTGGCACTTAATTAGTAGATGGGGTCGGTTGTACTGATACTACACTGCACTTCCTTGTTGTGCAGACCCTGCTACCGGACCCCGTGGAGCGTTCTGAGGGAGATACCTTCAGGCCATGTCAGAGCTTCGAGGTATACACTGGCGTTCGTGGATCCCGAGGCTTCTTTCCTTTACCGNTATGATTTTATGTTCCTCCCTTCCGCATTCAAGTTCTTGTTATTTTATTATTGATGTTGGGGAAGGTTTGTTATTGATGTTCGGTTAAATAGAGGTCCCACTAATATCTCGGAATGTAATGGAAATTGGTCGAGGCTGATGAGTTAGCATTTCATTTCGTACTAAATAATTTTTAATTGCTATTGCAAGTTACACGTTGGCTAGCCTAGCGGGTCCAACGTTAGGCGCAGTCGCGGCCTGAAATGTGGGAATTTGTGTTGTGACAAGTATAGCGCGGATAATTTTCGCGTTATATATAGAAAAATTATTTTTTTTAATACTTATTAATGTTCTTTTTGTCCAAAAATACATTATTTTATTTCCGCACTCGAGAATATAGTATATGGACCCTCCACATGGGCTGCTTTGGTAACGTACGCAATTTCTTTCACTCAATTGACTTTTTTGTAAAGTTAGTCTAGGGATTTATAAGGGTGGACCCTCCACATGGGCTGCTTTGGTAACGTACGCAATTTCTTTCACTCAATTGACTTTTTTGTAAAGTTAGTCTAGGGATTTATAAGGGTGGACCCTCCACATGGGCTGCTTTGGTAACGTACGCAATTTCTTTCACTCAATTGACTTTTTTGTAAAGTTAGTCTAGGGATTTATAAGGGGAAAAAAATTAAAATAGTCAGATTTACAAGTGATATTTAAAAATAGCTACACTTTCAAAAGTAATTGAAATTTGGTCATATTTTTCATGTAAAGATAAATTTGAACGAAAACACTGTTCAAAACGGAAAATACTCCAGCATATTATACTGAAGTTACAACGTAAGTATACTGGAACTCTAGCATAATATAATGGAGTTCCAGCAAAAGTATACTAGAACTCCTACATAATATGCTGGAGTTCGAGCAAAGTATACCGGTGCAGTATAATATGCTGGAAGTTCATACACAGGTGTTCGAATCTCCAGTATATTATGCTGGAACTTTTCGCGTGTTGAAGTTCCAGCATAATATACTGAAAGTTTATATACAAGTGTACCGAACTCCAGTATATTATGCTGGACCGGTCTCTATTACACCAAAATAGTGGTTATTCTTCAATGACTTGGCAAACACCGGTTATTTTTTGTGGTAATTTGGTGGTAATTTACTTTGGGAAGACGATGGTGGAAAATAACTGAAAAAGAAAAGAAAAATAACGTGGAAAACAAAAACGTCAATTGAATTGCTCCCACTTAAAGTGCATAAGGTCATGAACAAAGTTCCATTACTAGGGAATGTAACGTACTAGTACACATTAAAGTTCACTTGAGAAAAACTAAACTTAACTTCCATCAAACTACTCCTCCTCATCTGACGATGAAGAAGAATTATTAACTGCATGCGAAATAGTTAATTAATTCCAAAATCAAGCATCTTGATATTTGGTCAAAGACAACTGCTTGATGAATTGCACGACAACCTCAACAGAGTTGTTAGCAGCAAGGTTGATGAAGGTGGAGGCCTCGTTGTCGACGTCGCCGCCACCTGCCAAGTCGGAGAGGGCACGGATAACGATGTAAGGTGTCTTCTGCTGGTAGCAAATGAGAGCCACTGCTGCACTTTCCATTTCAACAGGGCTCACATCAAATTTTTTGTAGATGAAGCTCCTGTATGCTGCATTGTCTAAGTATATGCTTGCACTTGTTCCTCTGTGTACTCTTGCTACCTTTGGTGTATGACTCAAGCATGTTTTTGCGTCTATACACTCTTCTAATTTCAATCCCTATATAGTTTACACAAACATTACATCAACTCAATATTTTTAAATTAAACTCAAAAACTATACAAGAAAAACTGTAAATTGCAATTCTTGTCATGTCAATATAATTAAAAAATACATTAATTCTGAAATGTTTGTCAAAGTTCTTATAAAGTAACGTAATTTGAGACGGATGAGGTATCTTATTGCAAACACGAGTTACTATAGAAGATGAAATAGAGTTGTATATCTTCACGTCCATTTCAAATTATCTAATTAACGTATCTAGAGAAAAAAAGGTCAGCTGGTTGGTTGGTTGGGGGGGGGGGGGATTAGTTAGTCAACTAAAGTACTTACTATCATGTACTCTTTGTGTCCAAAATAAGTAATTTTTTGGCCTTCTTTTTATGGTTCAAAATAAGTGATTTTTTCATATTTCGAGAATTAATTAATTATTTTTTTCCTACATTGCCCTTGGAGTAAATAGTGTTAGAATATGTGTTAGGAGTGTTTATAAGGGATAATAAAGGTTAATATGATCAATTTCATTGCTAATTAATGCTAAAAGGTGGATTTCTTAATCTGTGTGAAAATAGCAAAAAAATCACTTATTTTGGACCGGAAGGAATAATATTAAAGACTAACCAAGCGCCATCAGGGCCCTCTCTTTTTCATTACACTCTACTTCCTCCGGTCCACAATAAGTGACCAATTTGTTTTTTTATTTTGGTCCAAAATAAGTGTCCACACTCTTTTTCAATACACTCTACTCCTTCCGGTCCACAATAAGTGACCAATTTGCTTTTTCATGTTAGTCCAAAATAAGTGTCCACTCTCTTTTTCATTACACTCTACTCCTTTCAATAAGTGACCAATTTGTTTTTTCATGTTGGTCCAAAATAAGAATCAATTTATATAATCAAGAAAGAATTCATTTTGTTTTTACAAAATAACCCTTATGTACATATTCCTAAAAAAAAAATCTTACTCCTCATATTAAATATTTTTGTATAAAATTTAATATTTTTTTAATGGGCATACAAAAAACAAATTGGTCACAAAAGGGAGTAATATTTAACGACTATAGTATCCGTTCAGATTTTTTCTACGCTACAACGAATTAACAAACGCTAAGTGTCTAGCTAGTTTTGTCTTGAACCAAGCAATTTAATTATGACCCTCCCAACTAATTATTACGACCATCAAAATATTTTAATTAAATTATTGTACGGCATACTCCGCATAAATACTTTAGAATATTTTTAAAATATATGCAATTGACCCGTACACTTTACATGACACAATTCAAATTAGGAGGGTCAAACTTCTAAATTTTTGAAATAAAGTTTATAAAATTTTAAAATAGTTAAGAAAATCACAATTATTTGACTCTTCAAATATATAGTAAGTGGTGAGGGAATAAAAATAGACCTCGAGTTTCTGGGCGATTGCAAAGTAATGAGGATCAACAGGAACCCAAAAGATATGTTGTCTTTCCTCAGGAGTGCCAAATACAGGGAATACTTCTTCAGGTTGGTACCAAACGTTGTTAAGAAGATTGCTATGTGAGTTGCAATTTGTCACATTCACTGAGTATTTCGAAATTTTCAAGTATCCAATATCTCTCGTGTAGTCTCCATTCACTTCAAGGGGTAGTTCATTCTCAGGGCCATCTCCATATCTCTGCACTTTTTTGTCTTTTTTCATCAAATTCAGCACTAATAAAATGGAAATTAAGAACAAAAGATTGTTTTTTTCTATTTTTACTTAAATGTTCTTCTATCGTTGTTGTTATTTTTATTTTCCATAATTTCGATAAGAGTAACTTATATTAATTAAAAAAATTATCTTCAATTTTAACATGAAAATGACGTAGCTTTATCAGTTTATTTAATTTTTTGGTATCAAATATATCAACACAACAAACACTGGTCCTTTGTTTAGAAAATTCTTACAATAACGTAACTTCTACGAAAACCATTGGAGCTTGGTCATGAATTTGGTTCAAGAACGTTAACTTTTTTTCTACGACTTATAACTTGTTTGACTAAGTTTCAGGAAAGTCAATGATTGCTTGACTTTAATTTGTTCAAAGAAGCACCTTTTTTCTTTTTTTCGGAAATAGACGTTTTTTGTGTGTGTGTGTGTGTGTGTATTGCCACGATAACTCCATTAAAATGTATGGAAAAGTAGGTAAAAACCTGCCAATTCCAAAGAGCAGTATGTGCCCAATACTGAGGAATAGCAACATCTCCAATATGAAGAGAGGGATTTGCATTTCCTGCAATTCCATAGTGCACCACACCTTTAACCTTGAATAATGCTAGCAACAGTTGTGTTGTTATTCCTGCATTTAGCTTATCAAAGCAATGCAACAAAGAAACTCAAAATTAGAACGTACGTACATAGTACAACTTCAAATCCATATATAGGAGTAATTAATATCACATAAAAAAGGAAAGAGAAAATACACACACCATGGCAAGTCCAGTCATAACAAGAACAACAGGCTGGTTATCAATATATCCAAACCGAAATCTCCTCCCTTCCATGATTAAAGTAAAGAAGGAAACAATCAATAAGCAAGTGAATAATTAAAAGAAACATATAGTTAAGATTTTGTGTTGTAGAAAGAATATTAATTAATTAATTAACTCAGTAGCTAGCTAGTATAATATGTTTTTAATTATATTATGTTACCTGCATAGTCAATGGTAAGGTTAGTAGGTTTGTAACTAGGGTGTTGAAGAAGAGGATTCATCTCAAAAAGGTTAGGAATGACTAATCCCAAGTAAGGTCCTCTTCTGTTAGCCATATCAATCAATTTTTTGGTCTTTCCAGTTGCTGCACCATTTGCTTCTTCTAGGTTTAGTACCATGAAAACAAGAAACAGTGCTAGAAAAAGTTTGCAAACTGCCATTTTGGTAGACAGTTTGATAAGTTGGGAGAAGAGACTATTATTTAAGACGATTGAAGGTTGAGAAGGGAAGCCAAACAACCCTATGTATTTATAATTACATGTCCCATCAAGACAGCTCCTCTACGTTTTTATTTTTACATTTTGTATTGCAGCACTAATATTATCCTATCAATATCCCAATTTCTTATTATTTACTCCTCGTCACATTAGCATTTAGAAAAAACTCATTTTGACCTTAACCAGATGATTTATGCCACACTGGTCATGACTTGCTTTAGACCACAAGCTTTAAAAGTCTTGTTCAAACACCGTCATATAATTTTGGGACAAAAGGAGTATCAAATATTAGCACGTACAGTTGAACTGAACACTCTTTATAGGGAAATTGTACTGAGTATATAAAAAAATTATACTATTTATATAGGTCAAAATTACTTTTTATGGATATATATTAAATTTTACTATCCTGTCTACCTTTTTCGGGGTAGGGGTAAGGTCCGCCGCGTACACCTTACTCTCCCCAGACCTTACTAGTGGAACTTCATTGGGTATGTTATTGTTGTTGTTGTATTAAATCTTGCAAACCCTTTTTAAAATTCCTGACTTCACCTTCTATAGCATATGATCATTAAACATATTATATTATGCACACTTGAACACGTGAAGTAAGAGTATGTTTAACACCTTTGTGTACACTTGATTTACTTTACTACCTGATTTGCAATTTGCAAAACGTACTTGCATTATAATACAAGGTATATATAGAAACCTATCTGGAAAAGATTTCCTATGGATATGTATAATACAAGGTGTATAGATATACCTATCTGGAAAAGATTTCGGGATGAAACTTTGATCGATCACTATACATGTTAAACTGGGTACACATTGTATTTTGAGCCTTCGTTAGTGAGAAGATTGAGTATGTGCTTATTTTGCTCTAAGAGGTCAAAGGTTCAAACTTCAACTAACATATTTTTTTTTTACAAATATTTGATAGAGTCTTTATGGTTAAACATTGTAATGAAGTTGAATTGAACTTCGGACATTTTTTAACTTAAGACTCAACAAAACTAATAGACTAAGACTATTTATTGTCTAAAAATATAATAATTAAAATTATAATTCAGTTCTTCTATAAATTTTGACGACGCTTACAAAAAATTTTGCGCTAGTAGAACTGCATAGAAATGTTGTGGCACATACGTACTTGATAAAATTCAGATGCCTAATTTGACACATGATAAACGAGGACATATTCTCATGGCCACAAACAAGATGAGGATTAGACATGATGAATCCCTGCTTTGAGACATAGACAGATAAAAATATAAATTCGATTCTGTTGATATATTAAAGACAGAATACATAAAACATTTAAAATCTAACACGTGCAACATGAGGTCGAGATATTAAAAATTATCTCCGCTATTTTTTCATAATTATTAGTGCTTACAAAAGCTTTACGAAATCAAAGAGTAGCTCCAGTGTATGTAGTTGAGTAATTAAGGTCTCATTTGATCAATTCATAAAATGCATTTTTTTTCTTTTACTGTTTTACAGTCATTTATCTTTAGAATAGGCTTGACTGATTCATCAAATCTTATATAGAATCGTAAAAGCGCTAAGAATTTTTCATTTAAATATTAAGTGACCTTATATTACTGCACAACTATTATCACCAACTACCACATCAACCACTACCTCACAGTTGTCACCGCCAGCTACACTGGCACAATTACCTCTAGCCTCAATACGAACCACCGCTTAGCCCAATCACGTAGCTATCATCAGTGCCAGCCATATGAAGTGGCCGTTTGGACATAAAATTTGAATGAAGATTTTTCCAAAAATATTTCACTTTTTTCGAAATTAATATTTGTTCAAAAAAATTTTATTTTCAGTTGAAGATGCATTTTGAAAATTTGAAAAACTGCAAAAGATCGTTTTTCAAATTTTTTACTCAAATCACTCACAAAACTTCAAAACAACTCAAACTGAAATTTATGTCCAAACACAACTCTAAATTTCAAATATCATTTTTTCCGAATTTTACAATTCTTATATGTCCAAACGCCTATGAAGAACATATTCTCATGGCCACAAACAAGGCGAGGATTAGACAGTACATGATAAGTTCTCTTTTGAAAGGTTTGTTGCTCATTATATTGTAAATGGTGGGGTTTAGGTGTAAAAATGGTACAAGTTTGTGTTTTAAATATGTCTATTCTTGAAGGGAAGCAAAGGACCCCGGGCCCCTTATTATCTTTGTTGTACTCTTCTTCTCTCTCTAATATATAGAGAAGGTCCCCACTATCATAAAGCGAGAAAACAAAAACAGCATCACTGTCGATTGATTACCACCACCTGTGTTTTTTTCTTCCCCATATAGAATCCAGTACTTGATAAAATACATCTTCCGCGCTTACGTAGCATGTCCCCACGCTACGAACAATTACAGCCCTAGTGTGTCGAGGAAATAGTTTACTAGTTCTTCCATTTTCTTTACTCTTCCCTTAAGAAATTGTTTATTTTAATAAATTATTTTATTAATATAATTAAAATTTTACCAGTAAAATAATGATTGAGAATCTGACATTTAAGGGTAACATTGGAGGCAAATAATAACGGGATTTTTTCCTTCCTATACCATATATGAAACCTTATTACTAAATATGTGCATAGTATATAAATTACCTGCCCAGTCCACAATTTTCCTACAATTTATATACCATTCATTAATTAGTATTAAATAGGGGCAGAAACTTCCTATAATAGCGCGCTAAAAATCAGGAAGAAAATCTCGTAATTGATTTAGTCAGATTCAATTCAAATTTGAAACGGAAAACGTTTATCTCATCTGCGTATTTTTTGGTTAAACTACAATTAAAAAAAAAAGGACGAACAACTTCAAAAACTGAAATCAAATTGTGGAATTCAATTCGGCGATATTTTTCCTCATACCAGAAATCACAAAGTCGAACAATCATTCAACAAAATCAACCCACATTGTAGAAACCAAAACTGTAGATACTCTGTGTCAAGCATCTAAATTTGTTTTTGATATATTGTAGTTGAACTTTAATATTTATTATCTACAATACAACTGCTAAAAAAAAAATTAACTGTAATATACAGTGTTTCCAGATTGTAGATAAAATGTAGATAAATTGTAGATTATAGATAATTTGTAGATATTTTGTTGTGTAATTTAACTTGAACTAAAAATTATATACAGAAATTACCTACAACTTGGAGGTATTTCATACAATTATGAACATATTCAACTACAAAATTATATACAATCATGACATTGAGTGTGTCCAGAATGTAGATAATGTGTAGTTGTTTTGTAGACAAATTGTATTCTAACATCATAATAACTACGTTTAATATAACTAAGATACAGTATTGTAAAGATTGAACAAATGAAGATAAAACAACCAATTTATATTCAAGTGAACTACTAAAACTGAATAGAAATTAACAAAACAAAAAGGTTTGCTGCAATAAAAACATAAAAGATTTGTTCAGAAAATTGTGTATTCTCCTTCAACTACCAACTAGCAACAACTAAACTACATAAACATGACACGATTTCTTCTTTCTTTGTACTCTTGTTTTCTCATTCAATGCAGGAGCACCCTTCCTCCTTGCTAGCATGCTTGTAACCTCGTTTTCACTGATTGATCAATCTTCATTGTTGACTACAAAATTTTCTATTCATCTACAAAAATTCTACAAAAAAACTATAAATAAACTACAAAGTCAAACAGATATCAATACCGTTAGATCTCAATATCGTTTCTACTACAATTAAACTACAATCTATGTATTCATTATACATAGATCGTATACCAACTTTGGGAATAACTTCAAACACGCGATTGAAGTCCAATCTACGAAATTTTACATATTTAGGCTAACCTCATAGAATTATGAAGCAAGCAAGCCTAGTAATTTTGAAGTATTCTCTTTAAAGTTCAGCCATGGCTTTCACCAAAAGAAGAATAATGCTTCTATGCTTTATTATGGTTGCTTTTGTTGAACTCTCTACGGCTGTTGTATACGAAGTTGGTGATTCTAAAGGTTAGATTGTAGGCAACGTTGATACGATGAGAAGAAGAAGGAATGGAGAAGAGGAAGAAAGGGGAGGGAAAAACGGCGATGGTTACGAATTATGGGGAGAGAGAAACGTGAGATATATGCACACCTTTAATTAAGGAGTAAAAAACTGCCCATTAATTATACCCCTAAATTAATTATGGTATATAATTAGTAATTTGATATACTAAGTGTAATTAAATCAAACCTTAAACATTGAGAGTAATAAGGTTTCCTATGTGGCATAGAAATGTAAAAATTCCAATAATAAATCCCTTTTGATTTGTTAAAATGAGCAAGTAAAAAGGAATACTACTTTCTTATACTCAACTAGTAAAAGCAAATGGAAGGGGTAATATTAACTAAAAGACAATAAGGACAAAAAATGTTTTGTAAAAAGAATCCAAAGAACAGAAATCACATGTTTCATGCCCATAGCTCACTTTCTTCAACTACCATATCATCTAGTATATATTTAATCTAGTATGATCATTAAATATTGTCTATGATTGCTTTGAATTATTGACTCTCGTATAGCATAGATTTTATAGATATATTTTAATATAAACATTATCCTATTTTTGATATGTCAAATATTTTGAGGGTTACTAGTGGAGACCATCGAGATTGGGTCGAATGTTGGTTGACTTTTTTAACTTAGCTTTCTAATTAAGAGAGTACCTGTTCATTTCACTCCAAACCTACTACGAACCCAATACTACCAACTCGATACAATACATAAATAAGCAGAGATGGGGAAAATGGGGCTAACTCTCAAAATGAACGACCGGGTCGTTACAAGTACAAATAATATACCGAGTATGTAAGGAATAAAAATCAGTAAATAATATACATGAGAGAAACATGGAATAAAAGACGCGACATGTACGTCTACATAGCTCTGTAAATCATTTCATATTTATAATGTCATGCATATGCGTATAAATGTCATACCATGCATAGGTATATGCGTTCATAACTTCATCAAGCCTCTGAGGGCATCCCATCATGTCATTTCGGTCACTGTGGACAAATCATCAATGTATACCGGCTGATCAGGTGGTGGTGCATATATAACGCCTTAACTTTTTTCCATATCTCATATACATATATATACATATATACGCATATATAACGCCATATGGTCATGGTTCAATGTAGATGAATGTAATGCATGAGAAGTACGAAAATAAAATCTTTTGGAGTGTCATAAGACCATTATGCCTCTGACTAATATCATGAAATTGACTTTATCAACTTACGTATTTGCCGAGACCCATGAAATAGACGATAGAATAATAAGACAACGTATCGGTGTAGGGATACAGGCAAAGCCGAGGTTTGTGGGATAAAGTCCCCCATTGAGAGGGCAAATGATCATTATTTAAAGTTATGAGGTTAAGTTGACTTGTACGACACTACAGAAAGTCGCCCAGACAAGTAGGGTCAAATACTTGTTGCTAGGACGATCACCTAGTAGTTGATCATTATGTCAGTGTTGGTATAGTACTCCCGGTGAAAGGTAAAACAGAATTTTCTTATGTTATGAGATTGAAATGGTATTATATGATTTCTGTTAAAGTCTTGGGTTGATAGAGATGTTCTAAAACTTTGTAGCATGAATGTTTCACTTGTCTTTTATTTAAAATGATAAAGAGCATGATTTATATAAATGTTTATAACGTTATGTCCAATAATGGGGTTGCATAGTTTTTGTAAAATCTTGTCCCAGGAACTTGAGTTAGAGAGAGCCTATGAAACTTATTAAATACCATTGTGGTGTACTCAGCCCTTAGGCCTCCTCCAGGGCCCCACTTACTTTACATGTTTCAGGATAGGTGTGGTATGTGGCATACGGAGAGGGCTAGGATGGCTCTCTTCCTAAGGTATATGGCTAGACACCACTCCTATTTCGTAGTAGCTATCATGTTATTTTCTTAATTTATGTTAGTGGGGCATTAGCCCAAGTTTTTAGTTCTATTCCATGGTATCTCCATAGATAATTGTGAAAAGTTGTAGTAATGGGGTTGTACGCGACATACATGAAAATATATTTATTCTACTTAGTCCCATGGTTATGATTATGAGAGGCTTCATGTATGATTTTGAATTGAAAAAAATATTGTTCCATGGTTTAACTTTAAAATGTATAAAATTTTCAAAGAGCTTCCGCAGTTAAATTGGTTTTCATGCATATAGTTTGGGTGCATTATATGTGTTTGTTCGCTCGGGTCGGATAGTGTGTTGGGTGCCGGTCACGTGGATTTGGATCGCGACAAAATTGGTATCAGAGATCCAGGTAGCTCGGCCAACATCATCAGATCAAGGGTCGTAAAACAACTGGGGTTGCAGGATCAAATCATACCAGTGGCCTGGGTATTAAATGGATTAAAATGGCGTGCGAGACCACGAAATGTGAGATCACTTTACCGATAAACACTGCCAGGGCCATCCAAGAAAAATGTTCTACGTGATCGAAGGGGATATGAGGTGCAACACCTTGTTCAGAAGGCCGTGGGCTCACAACATGAGAGCGGTGCCTTCGACTCTACACCTGACGCTGAAATTTCCCACTCCGCGGGGAGTCAAAACAATCTATGGAGAACATCCGATAAGTAGGGATTTTAGCCTATTGTTTCCTCTCTTTTACTTAGGTTTTGGCCAAAAATTCGTGAATGTATTCCCGGAAACTAACTTAATGTGCTTTCTTGAAGGGTTTGTTCAATATGAGCCAAAGAAGCCATAATCAACTCATAAAGGAGTCAAACTTGAACAAAACCATGACTGGGATAAAATGCGGACTGTGACATAAAAGTGCGGCCGCGTAAGGATCAAAGTTGGGGCGACCATTAACTCGGGCCGCGAAGTGGAGATTCAGAGAAGTGGTTTTTGGGCACAGACATGGGCGCTGACATCGACAGAAAGAGGCGGCCGTGAAATTACTGGCGTGACTGCGTTTGCCAAGGTTCAGAGACTTCACAAGTGTGCAAAAACGAAGAGGGAGGTCCGAGTCAAAAGTACACGGCCGCAAAATCTCTCACGCGGATGCGGTAGAAAATACGTGGTCCGCGAAACAAAGCTCAACCCTGTCCCAGATGTGAAGAAATGCGGATCGCGCTCAATATTACGTGGCCACGAAAGCAAGAGTGCGGTTGCGGTCAGAATTACGCGGCCGCGAAACCTCCACAAGGGTATTTTTGTCCGAAAAGTTTAGCTTAGTATAAGTAGACTCTTTTATCAATTTTAGGTTAAGTTTGGTTTTTGTTGAGCACGTGAACGACTGTTTTTCCTTTTTTGGGAAATTTTGTATTAGATTTACCTTCAAACTTTAGATTTTCATCTTTTACTTTAATATTATGGATTATATTTCCTCTTTATCTTTGATTTCTGCTGTTATTATGAGTAGCTAGACCTCTTAGCTAGGGTTGTGGCCCAACCCTAGTATGGGTATTTAATGAGTCTTGAATTTTAGGGCTTAATTGTTTATGGGTTAGTGATATCTAGCCTAATTCATGCTAGAATTATAGAATTAGTGGTTGCAAACACTGGTTCATGCCTTTATGACTTAGGCTCTTCTTGAGAAAGAGGGACTAAGTCTAGGAAAATTAGGCTAACAAAGAATTGGGGTGAACTCAAGAGATTGACAGCCCCAATTAAAGGGTTAAACCTAGAGATAGTAATATCCGACTTGAGCCAATATCACTTGTATTGCATGAACACCCATTTGGACTTGAGAAAGCTAAATTCGGCAAAGTCACTCAAACTACCGAGATGTATAGAGTGAGCACTTGTGTGTGATGGTTATATTACGACCCCAATCAAAATAAGCTTGCCCTAAATTCTCGATACCCATTAGATATTCACCTAGGCGGAAGTCACTACCCAGTGCCTTTTTATCACTTGAAAACTATCACAAAAAATATTGTACTTAAATTACTCTTAGCATACAATAGTATAAAATTAGAATAGAATCAATCACAATCATGTTTGGAAGTGCAATTAGGAACAACACATGCATCTACATTTAGTTAGATGCCTAACTCCAAATCAATTAACTCCCAGTAGAAATCGATCCCGACTTAGTTGGGTAAAACTACATCGACCATCCCCGCTACTCTATAGTGATGTAGGGTTGGCTCTGATCAACAACCGAACGCAAAGGAAATGTTCATTGTCGATGAAGTGATTCCAGTGCCTGTGGTTTCGACATAAAAAAGCAGCAACCGACCAAAGAAGAAGAAAATAAATAGCAATCAATGATACTGACCTCAACCGACCCGGAAAAAGAGAAGGAGAACAGAGCGGATGACGAGGATGATTACAGCGTCCTGATATCTTTCATAGCACCCGATGACACTGACGCCACCAAATCGACGATCGGGAGTTTGAGCAAGTTATATTGATCTAGCACCTACCGGATCGAGGGCACAGGGTTAACCCCTGAGATCAAGAAAAAACTTATTTATTTTCTTAAAGTTAGCGCCGATTGGTTTGCCCGGTCTCATATAGACATGACAAGGATCCCACCGGAGGTAACCCCTCACAAATTGAGCTTGGATAGGAAGTTCAATTCGATTAAGCAGAAGAGAAGGCCACAGTCCGAGATCAATCACGCATTCATCAAGGATGAGGTATCTAAACTTTTGAAAACAGGCTCCATCCGGGAAGTTAAATACCTGGATTGGTTAGCTAACATACTAGTCGTGCCTAAGAAAGGAAATAAACTTAGGATGCGTGTAGATTATAAGAATCTAAAAAAGGTGTGTCCATATGATTCTTTCCCTTTGCCTAACATCGATAGAATGATCACGCAATAGCCGGACACGAGATGCTTAGTTTTCTCGACGCCTCTTCCAAGTATAACCAAATTCGGATGGAGCTGGGCGATCAAGAAAAGACCTATTTCTTAACAAAAATTTAGCAGCTACTGCTATAACATAATGTCGTTTGGATTAAAGATTGGCGGTGCCGCATAACAATGCTTAGTCAACTGGATGTTCGAAGACTAGATAGGGAAATCAATGGAAGTCATAATCAGTGGTGCACGCGGTTTAAAGGATATGTATGCGATTAAACTACTTACCCCCAAATAATGGGTAACAATTAAATTTTTACGCGGTTTAAAGAATATGTGATACAATTCAATACGAATAATTCAGAACAACAAGTAATTATGTTGAAGAGAAAATGAAAGGTCAAACTAATTGTAATGTGATGATCAAGCCTAATCTTAGGATGAACAGTGAAATTCAACCTCGATCAGACCCTTGATATAAGCTTTGATGCAATAAGAAAAGAGAATAACTGAGGACACTTTGAATAATAGCTAGAAGACAAAAATAAACTTTTATTGCTTTGATTTGCGTGTTAACAATGTGTTAAAATAAAAGAAATGTTTCCCTTTATATAGTAGGGGAATTTCAGTCCTAGTATAAGTCTAAATAAGGTAAAATTCTTCTTTTTCCGATAAATGTCGATCCGCGATTGATATTGGGCAGGATTTGGGCCGTAATATCCGTTTGAAGGTGAATATTACGACTCATTGCATGTCACGCATAACCGTTCTCCGTGTTTCCCGTGGGATAGAAACTTTACTTGGTTTGGTTCCGTTATTCAACCGTGCCCGATCCCTGACACATTATTCACTCCTCCCGGGTTCCGATATGAGGGGTCTTTCTGCCTTACTTGTAGTCGCGTCCAGTCGTGCTTCCCTTTTGTTTCCTCATCAGGGAATTAGGGAAAATTGTTCCCCCGATTTTACTCGTACATAGATAGTCCCCTCACTTCTCGAAGAGCAGAGTTATCGAAACAATGGGAAACGATGAATTAACCCAGCTCTTTCTTCTGTATGCTACAATCGAGTTGACGAGTTAATAAAATGTACTATCAATCACATCGTTCTGACTTCGAACACGTGTCAGCCACCAGTTTCCCATCCCAGAATACGAAACGTCACGCATTGATTACCCCTTCTCTATAAAAGCTTTAGTACCGTTTTTTACATTTTAATTTTAGATTCTAGAACTCCAGAATTTACCCTCGAGCTTTTCATTTATTCTTAATCCCCTCAAATCTTCATACATTGTTTCATTGATCTTCACATTTTCATCTCCCCATCTTCAAATCTTCATACTCCATCTTTAGATCTTCAAATATGACCTTCATACCTTCATCCATATCTTCAAACCTTCATTATCTCCTTCAAATCTTCATATTTCCCAGAATTCGATGGCGAAGACTTCGGAATCTGTACTCAACAAATCGTCACTTCAACTTCTAACCCTTCCAAGGATGCTGAGGTGACTTGACCTGAGGTGGCCCCAGAACCTCCCCTAAATAGCTTCATCCCCGGAGGTTGCTCCATTAAGAACTACTACAAGGTCAAAAAGTCTCTAGTAAACAAGACCGAGGCAAGGGGGTATGGAGGTACATATGCTCCATTACCGAGCATACACTCCCTACAGTTCGGGAGGATTGCACTTGGGATGGCAAAATAGTGATTGTCCCTGGTCCAGAGGACAGTAGCACTCATGTGGAGGGGTATCTAAGTGTTTACTCTTACCCCTTTACACTTGACCTGGTGGATCCTATAATCCTTAGGTTTTGCAAATGGTACGAGGTCTGTCTCAGGAAGATTCACCCGTCCTTTTGGAGGATCGTAATCCTTCTTCGCTATTTTGTCAACAACACCGAAGCACCTCGATTCACCATCCACCACTTGTTTCGTCTCTACAGTCCCTGAGTTTATCGTAGGGGGATAATCAAGCTCGTTCTTCGGGCAAGTAAAGCTCTATTTTCGAGCATCGAGGAAGATCTGGATCGAGGATGGCAGGGGAGTTTGGGTAAAAACTGAAGATCGTATTCCCTACGAATTCTTGTCATTCCTTGAAAAGTCGAACTCATCCCGTAAGTTTCTTTCCCTTCTGAGTACTTGGAACTCTTTTTTCTTATTTCCTATTTCTACCATAATCCAGCGGTTGCCCGAGTTCTCAATGCAATCCTTCGCTTCAAAGAGTGGGTTGAGGGGATCAACAAAATATTGTCATACTTTGAGTGCGAATGGAGAAAACTCCCAAAGGGTAAGTGGGAGGCTTGTTCCCATGGTGAGTGCTCCTCCCGAACAAGTCTACTTTCATACTCATCCATTATTTCCATTAAGTTCTTTTTCTTTTGTAGGTGTGCCCCAGACCACTGAGCTTCGGCTATTAGACGAGGACGAGGCTCCGTCCTCATTTGATAAACCCTCCGCTTTGGGACAACCTACAGTTGCTACATAGGAGGATAAATAGAGAAAAAAGAGGAAATATTCTAGCTTCCAGGACGCCGAAGCAAAGAAAAATAGGATAATTGTCCGAGAAAGCAACAAGAAGAGTACCCGAGCCAATGTACAGGACTCTGACTCTCTCTACCAGCTCAGGGATTACCATGAAGATGATGATCTCTTCGTTGTCCATGGGCCGACCATTGATAAGGAAGAACATGTGGTAGTCGGAGGAAGTGGCCGAGAGACTGATCCCTCTTTAGCACGATAGATAAAGGGAATATCCGAGGCTACAGTCTCCCTAGAAGATATCCTTACTTCGAGGGAAGTTGCCAGTGGCATTACATCGCATCGCCGTCCCAAATAGAGTCTTTACTCGATGAAGCTCAGGCCGTCAAGGAGAAGCCGAATGAGACGGCATAGGCCGCAGACGAGGCCCTCAACATGTTCTTTGATAGCGTGGACATAGGTGCGTTGGAGGATTATTCTGGGTTTGGTCACATGGAGATCCCAAAAAGGACCTGTCACCGGCGGTAGGCGAGCCGAGATCGAGCCCGAAGCTGGTGATGCAGTTCCCTGATCTGAGCGTAGATCCCGACCGTAAAAGAACATTTGTGCTTACTATCCTGATGGACACCTGGGTACTGTCTTCTCCTGTGGGTGTGGCAGCTATCTTCGTTGGCTGGTGACTAAAGACGACCAAGCGAATATGAACAAAGTGAGCACATTAAACCTCTTCAACGAGGCACAACATGTACTGAACCGGGTAAGTTTCCCCTTTCTTGTGCCTTTCGTGCATCTCATTTAACTGTAACATGTCCTCATGATCTTATCATTTTGTTTTTCAAGCTTCAGTGCTCCATCATGAAAGATTCCATCGGTCTCGTATGGAAGTCAGGCATATCTAGTTCGAGATCGAGGAGCAAGTCCGATAGAAGGACATGTACAGGGTTCTCAACAAGGGAAAAGACGAGGCCCTCAAGGATATCCTTATTCTTCGAGCCAAGCTAGAAAAAGCTCAAAAGGAGGCTTTGTTCGTGAAATAGGAGCATGCCGAACTGGTCGAGAAGGTATGTATTTTTAGGTTAAAATGAGAGGTTATGCGTAGTGACTAACAGTGCAACCTCGCAGGTCCAAGAGAAGATAGACTTGATTGGTCAGCTCCGGACCGAGATGAACGAGCTTAAACTTAGGTCGAGACATTGAGGAGAAGGATGAAACTTCTGGCCTCGGAAAAAGAGTCTACAAAATAGGAGTTGGCATCGGTCAAGGACCATCTCTGGGTGGCGAAGGATAAGTAGGAACAACTAGATTTAGTCATCTCAGAATGAGATGACCGTGGCCGAGAGTACACTGTGCAGAAGTCCAAGTTAGAGGAAACCTCAGTTGATTCCTCCGAGGTTGAGGAGATTCTGGCCTAATACAAGACAAATGTGGAATAGTCGAGGCCCCCTTAATAACAAAGGCCGAGTATGTAAAGCGGTTGTCCCACAGGGAGACCCTTGAAAAGATTCATGCATGGGGGTTTGATCTGTCGACTGAGATTGAGTCGAGCTTCGACGAGGATTAGGTGGAGATGCCTTAGCTCCTTTTTTATTTCATTTTGTGCATTTCTTTTTTGTTTATTTTGAGGTCGTTTTATCGTGACTTTGTAAATAACTTTTGGAATGTATATAAGATTTTCCCTTCTGCAACACTATGTCTTTTACTTTTCAGCATCTATTTGTAATTTTTTGTGGATCGTCATTAATGTCTTAGCATAAAATTGGACACAATCTGGAGTACTCGTTCTTCGAAAGCTTGAATGAGACCCGATTTAGATAATAACTCCGAGTTGTTCGTGGCTTCGAAATCTTGATAAAAATGAAGGCCTTTAAGATACTTAAGGGTTTTAGGCATACACCATGGTGTTTTTCCAAGGTAATCCTTTAATAGGTTTTAATCATACGTAAGGGCCTTACTTTCTGAGTACGTACTTGGATGTCTTCGAGCCATTTTAGGTTAGTTGTAGTCTTCATGTTCGGGCCCTGCCTAATAAGCTCGCTGCCTCCAGGATTCGATAGCTTGGGTTATCCTATTTTTTATTGGACGACGGCCCTCGAGTCGGGGTAACATGTGGGCTCTAGGATTTAGGATTCAATATTCGTTCTAAGTAATTCAACGAATGCATCGATGGTGCAAAATGCGTAGTGATAAAATATAAAGGGCAAGTTTCTTTCATTGCTTTGTAAGTAGAGGACTTAATCAGAGGTGCATAAGCCTTATGCAATGGCAAGAGCGGGCTACATGGATATGGTTTGTTTGACCGTTCGACCCTTATAATGAATCCTAATTACCAAGCCTTGGCTGTTCATATTAAGTAATAACACCTTCTAAGGATCCTAACTTAGGGGGTAATGGCCCCTAGTATTGAGGCCGAACTAGTGAGTGCTCGAATATTGTTGGTCCGGTGTAAGTGATAAGCAACTTCCGGCTTTACACCGGCCTTGGAAACTAAAGTAGCATGTTTTACTGTTGCCTCATTAAAAACCTTGCCGTAAAACCCACTTCGAAAAAAAAAACCAATTCAAGGAAAAAAGAGTAAAACACTTGCTTTCGGACCTAATAGTCACATTTGCCCTCGGTCGGGTACCTGCACAAGTTCGTCCATAATAAAGAAAATTTGAAAAGGGAATTGTGCTTGTGCCTTAGATGTAGTAACGCTTTAAGTGTGCCACGTTCCAGTTGATCGATAGTTGTACACCATTTCCCGACTCGAGTTTATATGAACCTTTCCCGATAATTCTGGCAACTCGATATGGTCCTTCCCAATTCAAGCCTAGTTTCTTGTCGTTTGAGTTCCTATTGAGTAAAGTTACTCTCCTTAACACCAAATCCCCAACTTGAAAATGTCTAAGATTAGCTCTTTGGTTGTAGTACATCCCTACTCATTGATTTTGGGCAGCCAACTAGACCAGGGAGGCTTCCCGCCTTTCGTCCAATAAGTCCAAACTCGTGGTGATGGCCTCGCTGTTTGACATTTTGGTAGCATACTGGAACCTGAAGCTCGGATCCCCCACCTCGATCAGGATTAAGGCTTCCGCGCCCTAGACTAGAGAGAACATGGTCGCTCCGATTCTCGACTTCGAAGTCATTCGGTATGCCCACAAGACTTCGGGCAAGATTTCTTTCCATTTTCCTTTAATCAGTCAGTCTCTTTTTCACGTTTTGGAGTATAGTTTTGTTCGTTGATTTTGCTTGTCCATTTTCACTAGGGTGGTAAGGTGTTGATAATATCTTTTTGATTTTTTGGTCTTTGAAAAACTTACTTACCTTGCTGGCGATGAATTGTTTTTCGTTGTCGCTAACGATCTCGGTCGGTATCCCAAATCGACATATTAGGGGATCTCATATGAAGTTGATGACCTCTTTCCCCCCGGACATTCTCGAACGCCTGAGCTTCAAACCACTTGGAAAAATAATCGGCCATGAGTAGTATGTATTGGCCTTTACCAGGCTCCCATGGTAGGGGGCAGACGATGTCCATCCTCCATTTCATAAACGGCCATGGCGACAGGACCGAGTGAAGAATCTCTCCCAACTGATGAACCATTGGGGTGTGTCTTTGACACTCGTTGCATTTCTGTACGATGTTGTTTTGCATCTTTCTCTATTTCATTCCAGTAGTAACCGACTCTGATTAACTTCCAAACCAGGGAGTCTTCCCCCGTGTGGTTCCTGCAAGTGCCCTTGCGGACTTTTTTCATAGCATATTCTGTCTTTACCGGACCCAAGCACCTAGCTAGTGAGCCGAAGAAGGATCTTCTGAACAATTTACTCTCGACTAAGTTGAATCTAGCAGCTTTGGTGCGCATGGCTTTTGATTCCTTGGGATCCGATGGAAATTTTCCCGTCTTCAGGTATTCTATGTATTAGTTTCTCCAATCCCAAGTCAAACTTGTCGAGTTTACCTAGCCGTGAACTTCTTCTATCACTGAGTTCATTAGTTGCACTACTGCCCCGAGTCGAATTTATCGGATTCGACATATGACCCCAAGTTGGAAAGTGCATCAACCTTACTATTTTAATCCAGAGGTAGGTGTTTTGTCCATCTTTTGAATTGGTGTAAGACCACCTACAACTTGTCCAAGTACCTCCGCATCCATTCCTCTTTTACTTCGAAAGTTTCGTTGACTTGATTTACGAAAAGGAGGGAGTCACATTTGGCTTCGATCACTTAGGCCCCCAGGCTCTTAGCCAGTTCTAGACCTGCAATCATAGCCTCATACTCAGCTTCGTTGTTAGTCAATTTTACAGTTCTAATAGAATACCTAATTACGTTACCTGTATGTGGTTTCAATATGATACCGAGCCCAGACTCCTTCGCGTTGGAGGCACCGTTCGTGAATAGGGTCCAGATCACCAGGTTAATACCCGATGTGAGAAGTAACTCCTTTTCGACCTCGGGTATCAAAGCTGGCATGAAGTCGACCACAAAGTCCGCCAAAATCTGAGATTTTATGGCGGTCTAGGGTTTATACTCGTTATCATACCCACTAATTTCTACGGCCCATTTGGTCAACCGGCCCAAAAGCTCAGGTTTGTGCATGGCATTCCTAGAAGGTCATGACACATATGCGGTGGCACTGAATGTATGTTTTTAATTTCCTAGAAGCGCTTAATAAGGCGAGCGCTAATTTTTCTAGGTGAGGGTACCTTGTTTTAGCATCGCCTAGGGTTCTACTAACATAATAAATAAGAAATTGTGTACCTTCTTCTTCCCGAACCAGGACACCACTTATTGTCACCTCGAAAACCGCAAAGTATAGGTACAATTGTTCATCTACCTTCAGAGTGTGCGGCAAGGGGGGGATATAAACATGGAAGAAAAGCTACGATTACTACCACATTAGACACACGGTCATGCTAGACTCTCATCACATAGGTACTCGTCACTCTACCTATGCAACG
>ML278585.1:0-13726 GCA_005239495.1 Nicotiana undulata
TTACTATATTTGACAACGATCGCTTACATTCTTTTAAGGTGTAAATTGAGCGTATCAGTAACATGAAAATAAAAGGGAGACAGTTATACCTTTGCAGCGATGGCGCTCGAGCCTCGATGTGCTTCAACTGCTTTGTTCCGAGGATGCGGTACAGTCCTTTGCTCATTAACTTGGGCGCAGTCGAGGGTGTAGCTTGTGACTGCTACTTGGCTGTTTTCTTATCCTTTGTCTCCTTCGATGTTATAGGCGTCGATGCCGGTGCCACATCGTGTACCGCAAACATCTCTCTTGCTGTATGTTGTTCTCCATATACTATTTTTATTCCCACTTTCGTTGGAAACTTCATCATTTGATGAATGATTGATGGTACTGCCCTCGTGCAGTGTATCCACGGCCTTCCGAGCAAGGAATTATACCTCAAGTCTCTATCGATGATGTCAAAACTTGGTATTTTCGGTTGTGCCGGCCACGTTGACTGGGAGGGTGATCTCCCCTTTCCTTGTTTCACTCACCATGTTGAATCCGTTGAGACCTTGAGAAGAGGGCACGATCAGGTCGATCAGTCTAAGCTGCTCCACCACCCTCGACCTGATTATGTCGGCCAAGCTACCTAGATCCACAAGCACACGTTTAGTTTGAAATGTATTCACAAGAAAAGAAATTACAAATGCGTCATTGTGACTCTATACATGGTCTCAATATCCTCGTCGCTAAATGTCAGAGTGTCCCCGGGTACGTAATATTGAGTTAGCTTTTCCCTGGTGATGGATATTTTTGTTCATCTGACAACAGGTTCCTGTGGGATGTCGATTCCTCCCATGATCATGTGGATGACATGTTGTGGCTCTTCTGTCTCATTTTTCATGTTCATCTCTCTATCCCGAAATTGACCTTTAGCTAGATCGCTGAGGAATTCTCCGAGATGCCCTTTGTTGATTAGTCGGGCTACTTCCTCCCGGAGCTGTCTGCAATCTTCGATCCTATGACCGTGTGTTCCATGAAATTCGCACACAATGTTATGGTTCCTTTGAGATGGATCTGATAGTATGGGTTTTGGCCACCTAGTGTCTTTAATTTTACCTATAGCCGATAGGATGTCCAAAACATCAATGTTGAAGTTGTATTCAGATAATCGGTGTGCCTCCACCGGTCCTGCATGTCTGTCGAAACCGGCTCCGTTCGCGAGTCCTCGAGGATTTTGAGCTCAATCTGCCCTGCGATCGTTGCGAGGTATGTTACGCCTTGGCGCGTTTTTTTTATCTTCAGTGTATGGGTGATACCTTTCCTTGTTTGTCCTTGGTTCCTTTGCCAGGAGCCTTCTAGGGTATACCGAGCCCGAGGGGGCTCCTAGTTGATCATCTTCGACTCTAATCTTTGATTGATATCAGTTATGGACATTCGCTCAAGTGACGACGGGGTATTCAACCAAGTTCTATTTCAGCTGCTTCGAAGCTATTGAACTTCGTTCATTCAAGCCTTGGGCGAAGGCTTGCAGAGCCTAGTCACCAGAGACTGGTGGTAATTCCATTCGCTCCATTTGAAAGCGAGATACAAATTCCCATAGCATCTCATTTTTCTCTGTTTGACTTTGAAGATGTCGGATTTCTTTGTAGCAACCTTTATGGCACCGGCATGTGCCTTGATAAAATAATTTGCCAGCATGGCAAGTGAATCTATCGAATTCGGGTTTAGTTTTGGATACCACATCATGTCCCCTTTTGATAATGTTTCTACAAGGTTTTTCAATAAGACTGACTCAATCTCGTCCTCCTTCAAGTCATTTCCTTTTACAGCACAAGTATAGGCAGTGATGTGCTTGTTGTGGTCCGAGGTCTTGTTGTACTTCGGGAGATCAGGCATTCTTAACTTCTTTGGGATGGGCTTCGGAGCCGCATTTGATGGGAATGGCCTTTGCACGAATTTCTTTGAATCTACACCCTTCAGAATCGGGGGTGAGCTTGGGATCTGGTTGACCCTTGAATTGTAGGTCTCCATCTTTTTGTCATTGGCTTCTATCTTTTTCTCGCCTGATTCAATCCTTTTTGTGAGGTCCTTGAGCATCTTCATAATTGCGGGGTCGGCTGCTAACCCGTTGTTGCTCGACCTCTCTGGTACATGTTCGATTCGAGAAGTCGTTTCCGGTGATGTTGTGCTTGGAGTTTTTTATGGCTTCGCAGCTCAGCGATTGCCAACTGTTGTGCTTGCAACATTTCAAAAATGACATGAAGGCTAACCTATCTTTCCTCTCGAGCTGAAGTCTTCTAAACCTCCTGTTTTTTTTTCCGGCGTATATCCTCGTTAGTGCGGGAGCTAATATCGACATGTTGAGCGTTGCGTGGCCCCACACCCACTTGAATTGGGTCTGGTGCGTCCTTAGGGTTTCATGGTGGTACACTGGCGCCTAAAACAACTACACCATTCTATCCATGATCCTCAACAACGTTGTTTTCGTGAGCATTCATTGAGTTAGACATTTTGACCTGAAACCAAAGATTCTTGGACAAGAAAAAGTGTGAAGAATAACTTGCGTTTCTTTGTGCACCAATATTAAAACAATCACTATTATTTTTAGCCCCACGGTGGGCGCCAAACTGTTTACCTTGAAAATGGTAATTACAATTGAATTTGATTTGTGGTTCTAAAGATATGTGATTTATTTTAATACTAGTTATTAAGCAATAGATTCTAAGTATTAGTAAAGGAAATGATATAAGAGTAAAAGGGAATAGAGATAGGCAAACCAAGTTGACTTAAATCAGGGTCTCGAGTTGGGTCGAGATAGGTCCTCGAGGTCGAGGCACGGTATTAACAGTGAATGGTCGATGAAGCTATAACAATTATAAGGGCCTCGAAGGCGGCTATTTATGATCAATGATTCGTGATAAATGAAGAATAATTAGATAAAACACAATAAATATGAGCAATTAATCAAAGGAATTGACAATGGAGAATGTTTGAGTTAGAGAGCAGAGAATGTTCTTGTATTCAATATCATGTATGCAAAAAAATGATAAGGGTCCCCTTTATATAGGAGGGGGAATCCAAACATAGTACATAAACATTTATTACAACGATATGCAGCTGGTACAACTATTTAATGTCATGGTACGAACTTGTACTATTCTTGCAGACCTTGTCAACTTTAACCACGTGTCGCTTGTAAAGACCCGTAAAAATTCATGTCTAGAATAATGCCCGAATAGGTCCCTGTGTTGTTATAACTATAGAAATTCTTAAAACGGACCCATTTTGAGTAAAAGGTATCCCAGAACTTAAGAGATAAAATTTCCAGAATTGCGTGATTATGCGACGCACTATGCGATCGCATAATAGGTATGCGGACCGCATAGTGGTCGCATACCTGGACAACCTACTGTCCAAATTAAGGACAACTATGCGGCCCAGAATGCGATCGTATTTTGGGAATGCGGACCGCATAGTTGTCGCATTCTTGCCCCATTATTTTTGTGAGGGATGTTATGCGACGCACTATGAGATTGCTTAACAGGTATGCGGACCGCATAGTGGTCGCATACCTGGGCAGTTTGTTTTCAAATTTTGGCCCATTTGAGGGCCAATTATGCAACAAGAATGCAGACCGCATAACAGGAATGTGATCGCATTCCTGACCGCATTTCTGCTTCGGGGCCTCTAAATTCTTATTTTTGTACCCGACCCCCAGTTCTTTGAAACACTTACCCCCTTTCATTTTAACATTTATCTGAACAAAATAGAGAGAAGTGAGAGTGGATTCTAGAGAGAGAAGTCCCTATCTTCCTCAAATTGATTCTTCAAACATTACTCAGGCCTGGAAATTATCGAGTAATCTTCGTTCTTCATCACAAGAGGTAAGTCTTCACCCTATTTCCCCAATTTCTCAGATTTTTGTTAAGAATAAACCACACATAGGTTGGTTCTTGAAAATGAAAGTTAAAACTTTGCATGCATGTGAACAATCATCCATGACCTAGTAAAGGGAAGCTAGTTAAAGTAATCTTTCACTAAAAAGGGGTAGTAATCGAAGGGGGTCACATAGCGTTCGATAAAATGCTTAAATGAGTTTGAGTTATGTTCATGGCTTCTAATTCTAAAACGAAATATGTCACATTGTGGAATAGATTGACGGTGCTAGACGGTTCGACGAATTGTGATAGAAATTAAAGGGGAAAGGTTTGTATGGCTAACTTTAATCTTCGTAGAGTCATCTTGTTGGTGTCCGAGAATTCAGTATGAGTTTCTTGATTCGTACATGTGAATTGATTGTTTTGAAGTATTGAGGTGTAAGATTTCAGTCTCTGATTCTCTTAGTTGATTATCATGTTAATTGAAAAAGATAATTTCTTTGTGATTACTCTATCATGGGCAAGGTTCGTTAAGTGCTTGAATATGTTGGTATAAAAGAATGGTAAAGAACCCAAATGTGTGAATGTATCCAACTTCTAAGGGATGTGTAACAAGTGATGAAAAGGAGTTGTGAATTGATTTAATCGAACTAAATGACCATGGCAATATCGGATATGACTCATTGTTTTGCAAGGTTTATGACCATGGCTTGATGATATGAAGCCTTGTGTTTGAATTGTTGGCTTTTATTGTTTCTATGAAATATGATTGTCCGGTGGGATCGAGTTGCACGTCGCAACATGAAGTAATAAGGGTGGAGAGGTAATAAGGCTGGAATGTGAATTGTACGGTGGGATCGGGTTGCACGCTGCAACAGAATGTAATAAGACTGAATGTGATTGTCCGGTGGGATCGGGTTGCGCGCCGCAACATGAGTGATAAGGGTGGAATGATGAGAAGGAATAAGGGTGGAATATGATTGTGTTGAAATAAGAATTTGTGAAACTCTCAATTGTGTTTGTTTCCGTATCTATGTGCACTATTTGTTGGTTTCTTTAAGCTGTCTCCTATATGTGTATTATTTGATTTTACTTAGAGTAAGGTTTGTTCATACATACTAGTACTATTCAACGGTACTAACGTCCCTTTGGCCGGGGGCGCTACATCTTTTATATGGATGTAGGTGGTTCAATAGCAGGTAGCTCAGCCCGCCATTAGTGGTGCCTCCTCTTCATCTCTTCAGCAGTTCTGGTGAGCCCCATTTCCTCTCGGGGCCGTGTGCGGAATGTACCATTCTCTTTTGCTTATGTTGTAAAAGGTATAGACGGGGCCTTGTTGCCGGCAAGTTTATGTAAAGCTCCTAGTACTCTTAGAGGCTCCGTAGACACTGTGTGTGTTGTATATATATGTATATTTTGGGCGGTATTGTACTCACTCGTAATTGTGGATCGCAAATCAGAAAGGTTGTATGTAACTTGTATGTTTTAGATTATCTATTGTTGAAGTTAAAAGAGGAAAAATGGAATCATGTTGTAAATTGTACTTTGTATTTGAATTTTCTAACTCGCATGGAATAATGTATGTTATGAACATGGGTAATACGTTGGGTAGGAAAGGCAAACCAAGTCCTCTTGACTGGGTTTATCCAGTTAGGCGCCGGTCTCGTCCCTCGATTCTGGGGCGTGAGAAACTTGGTATCAGAGCCTAAGGTTTTAAAAGTGTCATAGGATGTCTCGGAGCCGTGTCTAGTAGAGCCCTTCTTATCGGTGTGTTGTCGACCACATCTATAATTAGGGGGCTACATGGACATTTAGGAAAATACCATTTCATTGTTACTCTGTATATCTTTATCTAACACGTGCATTGTCCTAATTTTCAGTAAATAGCGCCCAAGAAGAGAGCTCGACTCGGCCTAGAGGCCAATGCCACCCCAAGTGTGGCCATGAATCCTTTATCTGATGGTGCGGGTGAGAATGTTTCCCCGACCTTGAATCTGCCTGACTCCTCCATGGCAGGCTAGTCTATCCCTATTCCTGCTCCAGCGAAGGGTACTGAAATCCCTCCCACTGATGTTCCTGATCCTTCCTTAGTCCCAGCTTCCGGTCCCAGTAATTTTTATGGGGACCTCAGGGGAGCTATTCAGATGTTGAATCAGTTAGTGGCCTCCCAGGACCAAAGATCACAGGCTGCCCCTGCGTCCTCTAGAGAGCAAAGGGATTCTTCAGGTCCTAGGGTCAACCAGTTTCTGCGGTTAGCCCCTCCAGAGTTCACAGGCACCGACCTAGAGTCCGATCATCAAGACTTTATAGATGAAATGTACAAGACCCTTCAGGTTATGAGGGCTACTAAAACAGAGGGAGTTGAGTTAGCTTCTTATCGTCTAAAGGGAGCAGCATATTCATGGTTTGAGATGTGGGAGAGTTCCCGTGGAGAGGGGAGCCCTCCGGCGAGGTGGGTCGAGTTTGTAGATACCTTCATGGATCATTTCTTGCCTGCCGAGGATATCGAATCCCGTGCTGCAGAGTTTGAGGTCCTTAAGCAGGTCCACATGTGTGTGTGAGAGTACCATATGGAGTTCGTGCGCTTTTCCAAGTATTGTACCCACATGATGTCGACTATGGAGGCCAGAGTTCGTCGGTATGTTCAGGGCCTTGGTCCCTTGGTTGTCAATAAGGCTCCGACAGTTGCTTTGCATTCAGATATGAACTATGGCAAGATTGTGGGTTTTGCCCAAGCTACGGAGGCTCGGAAATTGAAAATGGTGAGAGAGAGCAGTAGTAGGGACCTTTCAGCGGGCAACCCTGGGAGTTCAGTTGGAGGTGGGAGATTAACCCTTGGGAGAGGGTCATCAGGGCCATCTTAGTCCTATGCTCAGTCCTCAGCCATTGCACTGCTATCAGGGCACATTTATCATCAAGAAGGTCGCTTTGGGCCCGGTTCAGATAGCAGAAAGTTCCATCCATCAGGACGTTCTGGTGGGAGGTTCCTGCAGCAGCGGAGGGCCCCGTGTTCTAAGTGTGGAAGGTTCCATTCTGAGCCATGTTACCTGGATATCCCAGTATGCTATAGATGCGGAGTGAGAGGCCATGTTCAGCGAGATTGTCGTGTGCCCAGTCAGCGCACAGGTAGGGGTACTGCTCTGCCGTCCAGTTCTTCAGCTGCTACATCCTCAACACGCCCTCTAGCACCAGCAAGGCGCGGTGCAGCTAGGGGTAGAGCATGGGGTCAAGAGGGGCCCAATCGGTTCTATACTTTGAGTGGTCGCCAGAGTGCAGAGGCTTCTCCAGATGTTGTCACAGGTATTCTGACTGTCGAATCGCATGATGTTTATACTCTTATTGATCCGGGTCTTCATTGTCATATGTTACTCCATTTATTGCTTCGAGTTTTGGGATAGAACCCGAACAGCTTCATGAGTCGTTCTCAGTGTCGAATCCGGTTGGTAATTTTAGTACGGTCGTGCGAGTCAATATGAATTGTGTTGTCACGGTGTGTGGTCGAGATACCAAGACCGATCTGATTGAGTTAGAAATGGTAGATTTTGATGTTATCATGGGAATAGACTGGCTTTACTCGTGCTTTGCCAAACTCGACTGTCGAACCAGAATTATGAGGCTCGAGTTTCCTAATGAGCCAGTTATTGAATGGAAGAGGAATGATGTTGTGCCGAGAGGTAGGTTTATTTCCTATCTTAAGGCCTCCAAGATGATCAGGAAGGGATGCATCTATCATTTGGTCGGGGTCACGGACACCACTTCAGAGGTGCCTGCTCCCGAGTACGTGCCTGTTGTGAATGAGTTTCTTGTAGTGTTTCCGGATGATCTTCCTGGGATTCCGCCAGATAGAGAGATTGATTTCGGGATTGATGTATTGCCAGATACGCATCCAGTATCTATTCCACCTTACAGGATGGCGCCAGCGGAATTGAGAGATTTAAAAGAGCAATTGGTTTCATTCGGCCAAGTGTGTCGCCTTGGGGTGCACCGGTTCTTTTTGTCAGAAAGAAAGATGGATCGCTTCTAATGTGTATTGATTATCGGCAGCTCAACAAGGTCACCATCAAGAATAAATATCCACTGCCTCAGATAGATGATTTGTTCGATCAGTTGCAAGGAGCTAGGTCTTTCTCAAAGATTGATTTACGGTCCGGGTATCACTAGTTAAAGATCAGGGAGCAGGATATTCCTAAGACCGCCTTCAGGACTCGTTATAGGCAATTTGAATTTCTGGTAATGTCTTTTGGGCTAATCAACGCCCCAACAGCTTTTATGGATCTTATGAATTGGATTTTCGAGCCGTTTCTTGACTCCTTCGTGATAGTGTTCATTGATGATATCCTTGTTTATTCGCGAAGTCTGGAAGATCTAGCTAATCACCTCAGGGCATTTCTGCAGACTCTTCATCAACACCAGTTGTATGCAAAGTTTTCAAAATGTGAGTTTTTGCTAGAATCAGTCACCTTTTTGGGCCATGTTGTTTCTAGGGATGGGATTCAAGTTGACCCCAAAAGATCGCAGCGGTGAAGGATTGGCCGAGACCAACGACTCCGACAGAGATTCGCAGTTTCTTGGGTCTAGCTGGGTATTATCGAAGATTTGTGGAGGGTTTCTCTACTCTCGCCTCCCCATTGACTAAGCTGACACATAAAGCAGTTAAGTTTCAGTGGTCCGCTGCTTGTGAAAAGAGTTTTCAGGAATTGAAATCAAGATTGACTTAGGCACCGGTGTTAACCTTGCCAGAAGGTACAGAGGGATTCGTGGTTTATTGCGATGCTTCGAGGGTTGGTTTGGGGTGTGTGTTGATGCAATGTGGTAAAGTTATAGTGTATGCTACAAGGCAACTCAATAATCACGAGAAGAATTATCCGACACATGATTTGGAGCTCGCAACGGTTGTGTTTGCATTGAAAATCTGGCGGCATTATCTTTATGGGGTCTATTTGGAAGTGTTCACAGACCACACGAGTCTTCAGTATTTATTCAAGCAGAAGGAGTTGAATTTAAGGCAGCGAAGGTGGTTAGAATTGCTCAAAGATTATGATATGAATATTTTGTACCATCCAGGGAAGGCGAATGTGGTAGCCGACGATCTTAGCCGGAAATCCATGGGTAGCTTGGCACATTTGGAGGCCCGTCAGAGGCCTTTGGCTCGGGAGGTTTATCAATTGGCTACTCTTGGGGTCTGTCTTTCGACCTTAGATGAGGGGAATGTCGTGGTGCGTAATGGAGCGGAGTCCTCGCTTGTAGCAGAAGTCAAGGAAAAGCAATTCATGGATCCAGCATTGGTATAGTTGAGGAGGCAATTTTGAATCGCAAGATTTCAGCCTTTTCACTCGGCCATGATGACGGTGTCTTGCAGTGCCAAGAGAGGTTATGTGTTCCAGATGTGAATGATCTCCGGGAGAGGGTAATGGTAGAGGCTCATAATTCTAGGTATTATGTTCACCCAGGTTCGACAAAAATGTATCGCGATCTCAAGGAAATATATTGGTGGAATGGTATGAAGAGGTGTGTAGCGGACTTTGTGGCTAGGTGTCCGAATTGTCAGCAAGTGAAGGCCGAGCATCAGAGGCCCGGTGGGTTGACCCAACTTATAGAAATACCTATGTGGAAATGGGAAATGATCAATATGGACTTCGTGGTAGGGTTACCCCGCAGTGAGCGCAAGTTCGACTCAATTTGGGTAATAATGGATCTACTCACGAAGTCAGCGCATTTCTTGCCAGTCAAGTCCATCGATACTGCAAAAAATACGCTCAGTTGTATATCAAAGAAATAGTCAGGCTCCATGGCACTCCAGTTTTTATTATATCGGATCGAGGGGCCCAGTTCACAACTAACTTTTGGAGGAAATTTCATCAAGGTTTGGGTACTCAGGTAAATCTCAGCACATCTTTCCACCCACAGACGGATGGTCAAGTGGAGCGGACTATTCAGACGCTTGAAGATATGTTGCGAGCTTGGGTTTTAGATTTCCAGCGTTGCTGGGATGATCACTTGCCGCTTATAGAGTTTTCTTACAATAACAACTTTCATGCTAGTATTCAGATGGCCCCATTTGAGGCATTGTATGGAAGGAGATGTAGATCTCCGATCGGATGGTTTGAGGTTGGGGAGGCAGAATTGTTAGGACCAGATCTTGTGCACCAAGCTATGGAAAAAGTTAGAGTAATTCAGGAGAGGATGAAAACTGCTCAGAGTCGTTAGAAATCCTATGCGGACGTTCGTCGTAGAGATTTGGAGTTCCAAGTAGATAATTGGGTATTCTTGAAGGTGTCTCCCATGAAGGGAGTAATACAGTTCAGAAAGAAAGGAAAATTGAGCCAAAGGTATGTCGGGCCGTATCGGATCGCTCAAAGTATAGGGCAAGTAGCGTACAAACTTGAATTGCCCCCTTAAATGTAATTAGTGCAAATAGTGTTTCATGTGTCCATGCTAAAGAAGGTAATTGGAGATCCATCTGCCATCGTGCCAGTTGAGACCATTGAAATTAATGAAGAATTGTCATATGAAGAGGTTCCGATTGCTATTCTTGATAGGCAAGTCCGTAGATTGAGAAACAAAAAAAATGCTTCTGTTAAAGTGTTATGGCGCAGTCAGCAAGTCGAGGAAGCCACGTGGGAAGCGGAAAGTGAAATGAAAGAAAAATATCCCCATTTGTTTGAATAAGTCTAGTAGTGATCGTGAGAACTTCCATCTCTAAGTAAATACACCTTTGTGTTTAATTTTGTGCAAGAACACTTCGCTCTCTTAATTTCCCTACTATTGTGAGTTCTCAAGTTGTGCCTTATTTATGCATATTGTGATTATTTGGGTAATGTGCAACTCCTTGAAGTAAGATAAATTATGTGCAATTCATGTGGTAGTTAAATGATATGCAAGTTGTGGTGATAACTAAATTATGTATGAGCGTGTTGAAGTAATTGAGTTATATACACTTTGATGAGATAACTGAATTACGTGCAAGTTGTTGGAGTAATTGAAAATGTGTGAGATTGGTTAACAATGTCTTTCGGGGGCTCTCTGACAGGTAGATAGGCCTAATTACAAAGGAAACTCTGGAAAAAATTTCAAAAAAATATCGGAGTTAGTGAAAATTGGGGGTTAGCATATTGTGTTGTCCAAAATGAAGTCCCCGATCCTCATTCGAGGACGAATGATATTAAGTGGGGGAGGATGTAAAGACCCGTAAAATTTCATGCCTAAAATAATGCCCGAATAGGTCCCTGTGTTGTTATAACTATAGAAATTCTTAAAACGGACCCATTTTAAGTAAAAAGTATCCCAGAACTTAAAAGATAAAATTTTCCGGAATTGCGTGATTATGCGACGCACTATGCAATCGCATAACAGGTATGCGGACAGCATAGTGGTCGCATACCTGGACAACCTACTGTCCAAATTAAGGACAACTATGCGGCCCAGAATGCGATCGCATTTTGGGAATACAAATCACATAGTTGTCGCATTCTTGCCCTAATGTTTTTTCGAGGGAGGTTATGCGACACACTATGCGATCGCATAACAGGTATGCGGACCGCATAGTGGTCGCATACCAGGGCAGTTTGTTTTCCAATTTTGGCCGATTTGAGGGCCAATTATGCGACAGGAATGCGGACCGCATAACAGGAATGCGATCGCATTCCTGACCGCATTTCTGCTTCGGGGCCTATAATTCTAACTTTTGTACCTGGCCCCCAGTTCATTAAAACACTTACCCCCTTTCATTTTAACATTTATCTGAACAAAATAGGAAGAAGTGAGAGTGGGTTCTAGAGAGAGAAGTCCCTATCTTCCTCAAATTGATTCTTCAAACATCACTCAGGCCCGGAAATTATCGAGTAATCTTCGTTGTTCATCACAAGAGGTAAGTCTTCACCCTATTTCCCTAATTCTCAGATTTTGGTTAAGAATAAATCACACATAGGTTGTTTCTTGAAAATGAAAATTGAAACCTTGCGTGCATGTGAACAATCTTCCATGACCTAGTAAAGGGAAGCTAGTTAAAGTAATCTTTCACTAAAAAGGGGTAGTAATCAAAGGGGGTCACATAGCGTTCGATAAAATGCCTAAACGAGTTCGAGTTATGTTCATGGCTCCTAATTCTAAAACAGAATATGTCACATTGTGGAATAGATTGACGGTGCTAGACGGTTCAATGAATTGTTATAGAAATTAAAGGGGAATTCGACACAAGGTATGTATGGCTAACTTCAATCTTCGTAGAGTCACCTTGTTTGTGTCCGGGCATTCAGTATGAGTTTCTTGCTGAGTACATGTGAATTGATTGTTTTGAAGTATTGAGGTGTAAGATTTCATTCTCTGATTCTCTTAGTCGATTATCATGTTAATTGAAATTGTGAAAGATGATTTATTTGTGATTACTCTATCATGGGCAAGGTTCGTTAAGTGCTTGAATATGTTGGTAAAAAAGAATGGTAAAGAACCCAAATGTGTGAATTTATCTAAGTGCTAAGGGCTGTGTAACAAGTGATGAAAATGAGTTGTTAATTGATTTAATCTAACTAAATGACCATGGCAATAGGTAAGGTTTATTGTGGCTTGACTTCGCACGGATTGTTGGTTGTAATGAAAGTTATATTCTTGATTGATTAGAATCTTTGTGATTTAATTAATGGTTGATAAAGACTATTGTGAACACATGATTGATTGGTTGTTATGAAATTGTACTCTTGATGATATGAAGCCTTGTGATTGAATTGTGGGTTGTTATTGTTGCTATGAAATGTGATTGTCCGTTGGGATCGGGTTGCACGTTGCAACACGAAGTAATAAGGGTGGAGAGGTAATAAGGGTGGAATGTGAATTGTACAGTGGGATCAGGTTGCACGCCACAACAAAATTTAATAATACTGATGTGTGATTGTCCGGTGGGATCAGGTTGCGCCGCAACTGGAGTAATAAGGGTGGAATGATGAGAAGGAATAAGGGTGGAATATGATTTTGTTGAAATAAGAATCTGTCAAACTCTCAATTGTGTTTGTTTCCGTATCTATGTGCACTATTTGTTGGTTTCTTTAAGTTGTCTCCTATCTGTGTATTGTTTGATTTTACTTAAGAGTAAAGTTTGTTCATACATACTAGTACTATTCAACGGTAGTAACATCCCTTTTGCCGGGGGCGCTACATCTTTTATATAGATGTAGGTGGTTCCATAGCAGGTGTGAGCGCGTGATTTTTCACCTACCATACACTCCTACAAAATTCAATAAAATAAATTAATTTTACAAAATTTTGTCGAATTTTAGTGTTATTTGTGAATTATTTTTGCATTACATAATCATAATTCATTTTTAAAATTATTAAGGTTGCATAATTAGGTGCATCATTATTATCAAGGAACTACACATTTATTATGGATAATTAATTAAATGAAATAACAAATCAAATGTTGATTATTTGATGTAATGTGGTTTTAATAACTGATTGCTAAACCTAGTCATTCTTTCCTAACAAATTGTAAAAATTGATTCTTTAAAATATATGAGTGTCAATTTAATTGTCTTACTTTAATTAATTCATCAATTAGTTTATAACTAGGAAAAAACAAGTCAAAATTAGTTATTACATTTTTTAAAAGGTAAATAGAATTAGTTTAATTAAACTAATTAATAACTAATTGAGCTAAAGTATTAAAATTGGACCTAGGCTAACTTGCCTTGGCCAAAAAATTTGTCCTTACACGACCCAAACGACCCAGCCCAATCTTTACACCCGGCCTGCCCCAGCCCCTGACCCAAAACGACCCCGTTTAAGTTATGGAGGATCCACACCGTTGATCTCTTTTGATCAAACGGTTGAGAACTCCTCACCCTTTAGTATTTAACTGTCCCAAAGCCTCCCCCTCCCCCCCCCCTCTAGAG
>ML278586.1:0-13165 GCA_005239495.1 Nicotiana undulata
GAGTCCGATCTCTGCCCGAATCGTCTAGGCTAACACTGTTGCTCGTGCACAACACACGGAGTCGCCACAGGATCGCGTTTTTTTCAGCCTTAGGTAATTTGACCATAACTTTGCGTAGGAATGTCCAAATGACAAACGGTTTGAAGAGTTGGAAACTAGACTCAAAGAACTTTCATTCGATAGGTTATTCATCATATAATACCTTATACATAATTAGATAAGCTCGTTAATAGTGTGTACTAGTGTAAGTACCTTAGGAATTTTAGCCTAATATGGAATTCTCCCATTGGGCTTAGACTTAGGCTTCCCCTTGGACCTCACATTACTTCTTATATGACCTATACACTTGTTTATCACATCCAATTCATTTTAATCATATTTAGAGCACATAAAATATTAAAATTAGTCTAGCAGGCACCCTGCGATCGTGGGTCAACTTATTTTGTTTTCGGGGTCTTACACAAATAATCTCCAAATTATGTTTTTATTGAAGAATTATATCCATATCGTAATTATGGAGCTATAGCAAAAAGAATCGTCTAATTTGGACATCGTATGAGGAAGCTATGCTTATTTTAGTGTCGAAGTAGAGAGTTGGTGCTGGTGTTCCGCAGATGCGAAGTTGGGCCCACATCCGCGGAGCCGCAGGTGCGCAAAATGGTCTGCAAATGCGGAATCTACAGCTGAAAATGCGCAGGTGCGGGTATGTTGGTCGCAAATGCGAAAATCCTTGAGTATAACATAATCAGACCGCGTCATTTTAGTATTTTGAGTATATCTTGTATTCTATAGCTCCGATTGAGGTGATTTTCGCGGCATTCTTCTCGTCTTTTCATGGGGGTCAGTATCTAAGTATAATTTTTTATATTTTTATATTTTAATATTGTTACCGAATTTACTTTTTTGAATTAATCTATGTCTTGATTGGAGAATTGGGGGTTTTTATCCAAAACTTTTCTAAAGAGAATAATTGAGTTTGAACTTCGATTTGGTATCGGAATTTGATGAAATTAGTATTTTTGGACCCGTAATTAAATGGGTGTTCGGATTTTATAAATTTTGTCGGGTTCCGAGGTGCGGTCCCAGGGTCGACTTTTGGGTCGATTTCTAGATTTTTATAGAGATTGAGACTTTATGATCCAGAATAGTTCCTTATGAGTTTTATTTGTGTTTTGAAGTTATTTTGATTAGATTTGAGCCGTCCGGAGGTCTTTTCACCCGAGGAGTTCATTTTAGAATCCCAGGTTGTCTTCTTTGAGGTAAGTATCTTGCCTAACCTTGTGGAGGGGAATCACCCCTTAGGATTTGAGTCTTCTATGTTGATTATAGCCCGTGTACGCGAGGTGACGAGTGTGTGCTTGGACTTATTTGTAGGAGGTTGTCCTTTTTAAGATTCTTAGGTCCTCATATTCCCTGTGTAAGAAGTTGTGATTGTTATGACTGAGTTCTTGATTACTAGTTTCATCTCTATCTGCTTAAATTAGAACTACTTACTATTAGATTCCCTTTATTGCTTATTTGACCTTAATTGACTTAACTGAAGATTTCACCTCTTCTACCATCATGCTATATTTTTTCTTCGTAAACTGCCTATTTAACTAAAATTAGTATTATCTCGCCCTATAATTGTTTAGTTGTAATTGGAGTTATGATTATCTTTAGCTGCTTAACTTATTTAGATTGTGGAAAAATCTCTCATAATTGTTCAACCTTAAAAGGAATTTAGATAACCTATACCTTAGTCGACTTGCTTGTATTTGGAATTTCTTGACTTGTGTTGACTTCTTGTTGTTGACTTGAATATTGTGAAATCGTTGCTACATTTTGTTTTGTTTTTCCTCGTTACGCTATTTCTCCTTGTGCTTGGAATTTCTTTTAAGTGGATATTCCTTGTGAGTGATGTCGTCCCCCCCCCCCCCCCCCCCCCCCTCCCTTTTCCTCCCCTTTTGGATCGGTCGGGGTTTTTGACATTATTGGGACAATTCGTTTCCTTTTGGGAAAAGGGGTAAGGAATTGAAGAGTCGCCACCTAACGAATTAAGGTGTGTTAGGGAATCTACTAAGGGTCATTTACAAACATAGATTTAGATAACCAGAGATTGGGTATGGTCTTGAAATTACTTTAAGGGGAAGGTGTTAGGAACCCCTCAAAGTCCACAACTGTGGTTCCCGACCAAACAAGCTTTGTGATTTTAGACAAGTAACAAATAAGCAATCAAAGTTTAAACAAGTAAAGGATTTTGAAAAGGATTCTCAGTCTAAGCACACATATGTGCCAAAGATTTAAAGTCTAAAATACGTATGCAAGGTTTTGAAAGATCTGTAGCCTAAGCATACATGTGTAACAAAGTTTTGAAAAGATTTAAAGTCTAAGCACATATATGAAGGATAGGGGGAGTCATAGGTTATTTATCCTATAGGATCACATCATTACAATGCCCGGTAATCACTCGTTAGAAGAGGGGCTACACGTGGCATTAGCGCACCGGTCATCATATCCATATCTACCCTTTCCCACCCCTTAACGGTTATTAAAGCGAGTATTATTTAGCGATCTCTATGCGTGCTGTTACCCGTCCCTTCTTAATGGTCCTGGAGGAATTTGGGACCTCTACCTATAGGCAGTTCTAGACAGACCCCTAAGGTTTAAGGGAGAAAATACTAAGGCGACAAGCAAGAACACATAGGACTTCAGCAAATAAAAGCAGGAAAGAGAAAATAAGAGGCTCAGGTTTACCTCCACAAATAATGCATATAAACAACACGACTCAAACAAGGGCAGTATTATTAAACAGGATCTTAAGACATGATGGCTAAGTGAATGTCAAAGCACAAGAGATAAGTAGATTTATTTTTATAAACTTAGAGTCAGGGCCCTAATCAGTTGCCTACTGATTTTAAGCCTGTTAACCATTAAGTAGTAAACACAAAGAGGCAGTTTCCAGTTTTATAAGAAATTTGATTACCTAAGGCTTGCCTAGGCGTGGGGTAAAGTATAGTAGTTACCAGAGCTGTTAAAACTACTTAGAAGTTGTTTCACCTAAATCATGCTATTCTAGGTGTTACAAGATACATGAATATTACCAATTCATTTTAAACAGGGTACTCAAATGTGAGACTGTTTATATCCTTTTTTTCATGCATCGATAGTTTAACTAGGTGTGACTGAACGAGTGCGAACAAAATCCTAAACATGGTATCTAATGTGCACATATAAAATGCAGAATGGTTTATATGCAGAATTCCTAAAATAGGATTTCTAAATGCATAAAGGTTTAAACTTGATTTCAAAAACGGGCATAAGCAACAGTTTACGTTAATGCTATTTATTAGTCTAGAGACAGGATTTCTAAGTAATAATAAGAATGTCAAAACGAGATGCTGAAACAGTATACACGAAACCTAGGAGCATGGTATCTAATGCATGATATGCTTTGCATGTGTTGGTCCTAAACATGGATTCTAATGCGCACACAGAAAAAAATGTAAACCTAAAGCATGGTTTCTAACCTTGATATAGATAACCTATATGTCTACCCTCCCCTTTTCACTATCCAGCCCCAATATTCATTTACAACAATTTTTACAAACCAATATTGAATGAATTACATAAATAAATAAAGAAGAAAATAAGAAGTTACACTATAGGGAGCCTGAAAATAGGCCCAGGTTTCCAGAACCTCAACTTCTCAGATGTTTCATAGCCTTTCTCAATATCCGGATGCGTCAGAGTTCCCTAAGGACCTCAAGGGATCTCGGGCAGTGCTCACACCTAGATTTCACAACCATAATTGAGTAAGTGCAGTGTGGAAGAGCCAGCTCTAATGCATCAGAGTTAAGAGGGATCTCATAGGGATCCCTAAGCAGTCACACATTAGAGGGGCATAACTTAGGGACCTAAGAGTAGAGTGAGAGTGCTTGATATAGTTTTGAAAAGATTTAGTAAGAAAATAGTGTTAAAAGAGACTTGTTTGGAATAATTTTGTGAAATAAAAGATGGAGTTATTCAATAAGACAGTTTTGAAATGACATGATAATTAACAAACCACCAAACACAAAACCAGAATAGGTTCAGCAACACCCAAAGAACGCCGAACCAAGACAGGTTCAGCACCATAAACCTTCACATAGGGGTAATGGGGGATTGGGGACAGGTAGAGCACATAATTGTACATATACAGAAACACTGATGAACAAAATAGGGTAAAATCATATAAACTCATAAAGCTCATGAGAAACAAGCACATATACAGATTGAGCGAACATATTATCAAAGACAGACTCAGAAACCCAGGATTAGGACTAAGAAATTTAGGGTTTTAAACATAATAACTCAGATAAAAGGGGAAAAACTTAAATAAACGTTTAAACATAGTGAAAATCATAGGATAATACTAAAATAAGAAGGAAATCCATTTTTAAAACGGGGCCGAGAAACCCTAGTTTGAAGACGAAGAGTCGTTTTAGGAAAAATCGGAGAAATCTTTAAGAAAATAGTAGAGATAACTCATATAAACTAAGATCTGTTACATATCTAAGAAAATCAAGAGTTAAAATTAGGGTTTCAGAGAGAGAACCCACAGAGAGAGAAAACCGACTTAGAAACCACAGGTTCTAGTCGGAGATGGAAGGATCTTACTTGGACGACCAAGAATGGCCTGAGAATGACATGAAAAGCCATAGGGGGTGAGTGGAACCGCCTATGGTTTCTTTGAGGACCTTAAGGTAGCAGTAACGCGACGTGTGATGGTGTCATGGGGCTGCGGATGGTGGTCAAACCACCATAGTTACCGGCGAGTCGACGGTTGGTGAGAGAGCTTAGGTTTAGTAGAGAGAGCTTGAGAGATGAGAGGAGAGTGTAACGGCGGAGTGAAAGAGAGAGAGTGAAAGGAGGGAATGATGGTTTGGGGGGGGGGGGGGGTAGTCTTAGGATTAATTATGGTAAGGACTGATCTGGTCCGTTGATTAAAATTAATCAACGGTCCAGATTAAACAAGGGATTGGGTCGGGTAGGATAGTGTATTGGGACTGGGGTATTTGGGATTTTTAATTGGGTTGGGGTATGATTTTAATAGGCTAAGGTTGAAATAAAATTAGGCCATTTGTTAAATACCCAATTAAATTAATAAAAAATAATTTATAAAATAGCTAATAATTGTAACAAATAAATTTCATGCGTAGAAAATAGTTTTTAAATGTTTATTTGGTATTTAAAAATACAAATGATTAATTTCTAGATAAAAATAGTATAAAATCATATGATTGGGCTATAATTGCAAAGTTATTGCAATTATAGTCAAAAGGTGCCAATTTGGCTATATATAAAATAATTTGGTCTTAATAAGACCAAAAACAATAAATTAAATCAAGAAATTCGTATGAGATCGTTGTGGTGCAATTTTATAATTATTTATTGGAAATATAATGCTGGATAAATTAATAAAAATATAGAAAAATTATGAAAAAATACTAATTGCTATTAATGCATGATTTTGAAGATATATATGCAATTTAAAATATATTCTGAGAAAAATTGGGTATCAACAAGTGAGTTTTACCGTTCTTGTGATTTAAGTTCTTGTATTGATTTGCTCGTCGCACTTTGCATTTCTGTCTTTTGTTGATTTTGTACTTGTTGATGTTTCTGTCGTGTTATAGTTGTTATCTTTTTTTGTTGCATTGCATATTTAAATTGAAGACTACAGACGTATTTTGGGAGATCCCCCCTATACTGCGTATTTAAATTGGGGACTACGGACGTATTCTGGGAGATCCCCCCTGTACTGCATAAACATTTGGAACTACGGGACGGGATCCTGCTAGATTTATCTCGAAGAAAACTATGTTTGAAAGACTATTATTTGGAAAGGTATATTTGAAAAACTTTTTTTATCTTGAAGGAAACTATGTTTGAAGGACATTTGCTGGAAAAGTATATTCGACAAGCATTTACCTTGAAGAAAACTATGTTTAAAGGACATTTATATTCGGAGAAAGTTTATTTCAAAAAAAAAAATTCTATTTGAAAGGATTATATTCTTAAATCTTTCAATAATAAAAATCTTGCGAGTGAAAGTTTACACTTGGGGATTTTGACCAATTTATTGGAATTATTGGCTAAGATCTGATGTGGAAGTTATCGCAGTGCTGAGTTACTACTTGTTCTTACTGTATTGTTGTCTCCGGATTTGGGTTGTGTTCCCGTCCATCCTTCTGTGTATTATTATGATGTCCGTTGTTATTTGCTATTTTTCCTTCCTCATTGCAGTTGTTATGTTGTTAACTATATTGGGTCGTCATTAGATAGGTGTCATGTTCGGTCATTCTTATATTTATGCCTGTTTAGTTTTATTAGACCAGTGGGTGTCTTGACTAGTCCTCGTCACTACTTCACCGAGGTTAGTCTTGATACTTACTGGGCACCGCTGTGGTGTGCTCATACTACACTTCTGCACATTTTTGTGCAGATTCCAGGGTTTGCATAGCCGGTCGATCGATTGTTAGCAGCGCGGTTGCTGTTGTGGAGACTCAAGGTAAAATCGCTCCAGCGTTCGCGGGTTTCAGAGTCACCGTCTTATTTTTTGTTCATACACTGCTGTACTTCTTTCTAAACAGTGGTAATTAGGAGGTATAGTGTAAATTTATGTAAAGCTTATGACTTGTACTTACCGGGTTTTGGGAAGACGTGTAATGTGCAGAGATTTATTTTAAAAAGCACTTAAAAGATTCTTATATTACAATTGATGTTTGTTAACAACAGGCTTACCTAGTCCTTACCTAGTCCTTAAGACTAGGTGCCGTCACGATACCCAACGAAGGAAAAATTGGGTCGTGACATCTTTATCATCCTCTACAGGAGTATAAGAAGAAAATGCTTCTCGATTTGCACAAATGTCCTGAGTAGCTCCAGAGTCTACCATCCATTTTTTTGAATGTGCTACAATGTTTACTTGAGGAATGATAGCTGCAATAATATCACCTCCTTCAGTTAAGTGAACATTAGAGGTGTTAGTTTTTCCTTTTTCATTTCCTGCTCTGTACTTTCACTGTGAGGCATGATGGCCTGATTTTCCACATAGCAAACAAGAGCCTTTTTGTCTCTTAAGATTAGGATTTTTAGGCTTGTAACCTTGAGACTTATTCTCATGCCTTTTACGGTTGTTACTGCTACTTTGTACTAAGTTTTCTTTGAAAGTTATCATCCTAACTTTGGCCGATTCTTTATTGTTAGAATCTTCAATTAGAATGTGGGTCACAATTTCTTCAATGGTGAAATTTTGCGGTATGTGGTTTAGGTTGTTCTTGTAGTCACTCCAAGAGTGTCACGACCCAAATTTTCCTCTGTATGATGTCATGATGGCACCTAGTCTTAGGGACTAGGTAAAACTCATAACCATATTTAACTAACGACTAACAATAAGGAATAGAAATCCCTATACAAATTTACAATCCCAAAACTGGTAGTACAAGTCATAAGCTCTATTGAGTTTGCTAGAAATCCTACAAATACAGCTGCTTTGAAATAAAGATAAAACGGTGCAAGTACAAAATCGTAAGGTGACTTCGTAGCCTGCGAACCCAGCAAAAAGTTTACCTTGAGCCTCCACAGCAAGATCCATGTAGCTAGCTAGAAATTGACTGACTCTGAAATACCTGGATTTGCACAAAAATGTGCAGAAGTGTAGTATGAGTACACCACAGCGGTGCCTAGTAAGTATCAAGACTAATCTCAGTGGAGTAGTGACAAGGGACAGTCAAGACACCTACCGGACTAAATAACCTGGACAAGTATAGGTGTAAACCTGACGGAGTATGATATCTCTACAATACTACGCATAATGACAACAATAAAACGGTACTTGCAATAAGAAATAGAAGCAACAATTAGCAGCGGAACACAACAAGTAATAAGACAGTAGAGTAAGCTGAACAAAGTTTAGATCTGGTGAAAATAAATAAAGGAAAGACAAGTAGCAACTCGATAAAAATAACCGCTTTCACACCAGGTTTATCCAATAATCTCCATGAGGTACCAACCTCAAAATAATCGCAATTCACATGTCCCAATTCGTGAACTCTAATCAATTGGCATCTTGTGCCCTCATTACAACAGGTAACTGCATGGAAGACTCACGTGCCAATAGAACAATTCTCACATAGAAGGCAAATAAATGAGGGTACGTATGAATGATCAATAACATCAGGATCCATCTTCTTAAACAGATAAGGGTGATTAATTGTGTGTATGCTTGTGCAAGTGTTCTATCACATTTCAGGTCAAAAGTAGGGATAGAGGAAAATGAACGGCACATAAGAAACGATCCCCACGATTTGCACAAGGTAAAACTCACACAATTTAGGCACGCCACTACACAAATATCAACAACAACAATGCCCCCAGGCCATCTCAAGTCATCATAAATCAATCCCAGACATAGCCCACCTTGTCTTGCCACGTGAGCAATAATAAGGTAAATACCCTCCTTGTCTCGTCGCACGCGCATAAAGTATTCCCGCCTTGTCTCGCCGCATGAACAAACCCACATATATAGCCCGCCTTGTCATGCTGCCTGTGCAAATATCAGTAGTCACAATAGCACGGCAGAAACCTTGTGCAAACACCCAACAAAACCTCCAAACAACATCACGTGCCAAGATCACAACATCACAATAGCCCTCGACTCAACAAACTGAATACAACAACAACAACAACAACAACAGTACTCACGAATACGACAAGTAAATTAACTCAAAGGTTTTGAACAAAAGGAAACGGTAGAACGAGCTCACAAAGAATAAACACAATAGGGAATACTAGTCTCAATAAGAACGACTCAACAAGGGAGAAATTATATGTAACAAATGATTCCTGATAAGGGTAAGGCAACTACGATAAGGGCTAACTAAACTTCACCTAGGGTTGAGCAATTACAAAGAGATACAACAAATTCAATTCAGGATAAACAAATTTGGAAAAGATAGCATGGCAGCCGAAGAGGTTACAAATTCAGTTAAGACACACAAGAGTCAAATTGGCAATAAGAATGGAACAAGAAGCAATAAATTCAAATTAAGACACGTAGATGTGAAACTAGTAAATAGGGGTGGGGGATTTAATATAACAAAACAACTTAATATCTAATGAACATAAGAACTTAAGAACCCTACATGGTCAACTTTATGCAAATAATTATGAGCACGTACTCGTCACATCACCTATACGGGCTTCACATGATACAATTATCATAAAATGACTCAAATCCTAAGGGGTAGTTCCCCCACACGAAGTTAGGCAAGAGTCTTTCCTCAAAGAAGATAGACGGTTACTCTAAAATAAACTTCTCGAGTGAAATAACCTCCTGATGGCTCAAATCTAGCCAAAATAACTTCAAGGCATAAATAAAACTCATAAGAAACTTTCCGGAGAACAAAGATTCAATCTTTATCAAAAACTAAAAATCAACCAAAAAGTCGACCCCGGAGCCTGCACCTCCGATACAATGTTCAACCATACAAAAATTATCAAATTCTTATGCCAATTCGTCTTTCAAATCATCATTTTACATTTTGACATTGTTTCTTTAAGAATCCCCATTTTTCTGCAACTCAAACACTAATTAATGATAAAAATAAAGATAGAATCATGAAATATGATAAATTCTGGGCGAAGAACACTTACCTTACTGATTTGCTTGGAAAACCAACGGAGAATCGCTCAAAGCCGAGCTCTACAAATTCAAAAAATGATAAATGGCTAACCCTTGAAATAGAGTACTTTTATATTTGCCCAATGATTAATACATCGCGATCGCGAAGAAGGAAAATGTAGGCTTCCCAAAACGTGCTACACGAATGCGACAGCGAGATCGCGAATGCGGTGACCAAAACTCCAGACCTTACCCGAACGCGTATGTGCACTCACGAACGCGAAGAGAAGTTGCCTGATGCCCCTAATCCGCCTTACCTCTATGTGATTGGGGACCTCTGGATGCGAACGTGAAGGGAAATTGCTGCTTTCCTCCCAAATGCATTACGCGAACGCGTCTCTTCTGACGCGAACGCGCTAAAGGCACACCAGATGACAGAACCAACTCTTCAAAACATGAGGAAATGGTCTGTAGCTCGTCCGAAATTCACTCGAGCCCTTCGGGATCCGTCCGTATATACCAACCAGTCCTATAACACAACATGGACCTACTCGAGGCCTCAAATCACATTAAAAATGTCAAAACTACGAATCGCACCAGGATCAAACTTATGGATTTTCAAATGTTCTAACTTTCAAAACTCGCACCGAAACCTATCAAATCAGTCAGGAATAACGTCAAATTTTGCATGCAAGTCCAAAATAACATAACGAAGCTATTCCAACTCTCGAAATCGCATTCCAACCCCGAAATTATCAAAGTCAACTCTCGGTCAAATCTCTCAATCTTTCAAAACTTCATCTTTCCAAATTTCGCCGAAATGCTTCAAGTTAAACTACGAACTTCTCTGAAGAAAGATGTCGCCGAAATGCTTCAAGTTAAACTACGAACTTCTCTGAATCCGGACGCACGCCTAAGTTTAAAATCACCATACGAAGTTGTTGGAATCTTCAAAACACCATTTCAGAGTTGTTTTCTCAAAGTCAAAACTCCGATCAACTCTTCCGAATTGACCCCGAATCATCCGAAAACCGAACTCGACCATACACACAAATCATAACACATAATACGGAGCCGCACGAAACCTTATGTCGCCGAACGGAACGTAAATTCTCAAAACGACCGGCCAAATCGTTATATCATCAACGACCTGGATATCATCCCTCTTAAACAAACGTTCATACTCGTACATTCTCACCCTTTAATCATGTCAGTCTTTATTCACCCTTTAATGTCCTCTTTTTCAGTTTAGTTTTCATGTTAATCTTTACTCCTCTTTAAGAAAATATTACTAAATAAGTTACTTGTTTAATTTTTGTTTGTTCTTTGATCTTTTACTTTTATTGATTGTTTTCTAATAAATGCTCAAGCAATTAATGATGACTTTAAAATTAAGAAAAAAATCATTAATAATTAATGACTATTTGAAATGCCAAATGGTTGAAGAACATGACAAATGAAGTAAATAGGAACCGAAAGAGTTCACCATTGTAAAGAAATGCAACACTCTTCCGCACAAAAGAGCTCCTTTCCCCCCTAAATATCGGAGACGTTTCAAAGTTGCAATTCAACATTTTTAATTGACTTCAAGTTCAACATCGATGAAAGTTGTCTTGTAGTCTTTAATGTGGCAGAACGAGAGTAATACATATATGAACTAGTTTGGCCGTTACAGAGCTGCATCAACTTGCATTAAGAATCGGCCATTTTATTGAATTACAAGAAGGATAGTTAAGAAGTTTTTTTTTGCTGGCTGAGGTAATAAGGCTGCAATAAGTTTTCTTCTACTTTAAAAAAGAAAATGTTACAAAATACCGGATGGAAAAAAAATATTATTTTTCCCGTCCTAATTTACGTGATACCACTCAGATTTTAATTTTAATTTATGCTGGTACCATTCAAATTTCAAAAAAACGTGACAAATACCCGATAAAACACAATTATTTCCTCCATCCCAATTTGCATATGTGGTATGTTGGAATTCCAAAATTGCTGGAGTCTTGAATTCGGATTCATTTTTTGAACATGAAAATAGAGAAAATCCTGATTAAAAAGAGATCATTTTTTCTCTAATGAGTGAATTAGTGGAACGGCGGCGTTCAAAATAACCTATGGATATAAAGCCCGGAAAAAAAAATTAAGCGGCTGGAAAAAAAACACCCTTTTATTACACAGGAAAAACTAAATGCTGCAAACACTTAGAAGGAGGCATTAAACACTACACAAGTATAGAATACATGGACATATTAATCGAAAAAACACGGAAATTAAACACTCCGGATTTTATCCCATTATGACAACAGCACCATTAGAATTTAGATCATAGGAGTACTTGCATTGCATGCATGTGAGCTGATCAAGTTCTAGCAGTTTCTTGAATCTTCTGTCCGACTCTCTGTCCCATATGACCAGCAGTGTCCTGCACCCTCCGCTTTGCATGCTCCATCTGTTCTACTGCTGGACCTCTGATTCTCCTCATATAGTTAATGATCCACGAGAGCGACGACAGCGCCGTTATTCCAAAGGCGCCGGAAGTCAAGAATCCAGTGACGGCCAACGCCATTGTCAGGGCGGCGGGGACCAAAACCGGGCTGAACAGCAAGAAAATCGGCGTAGCAACTGTAAGCCCGATCAGAGTTCCGGCGAGCGTCAGTCCGGCAAGGCATAGGAGGGCCCCACCGACGGGGAAGAGAGTGACGACAGCAAGGACTTGGGATTTAGACGGACCCCTTTGAGGAAGAAGGCTCTTGATTGCCTCCGTGGGATGACCCACTTGCATCTGCTGCTGCTGCTGCTGGTGGCGCTGGTGTTGCTCAGCCATGGACGGCGGTCGAAGGGCGGATTCTTAAATTAATAAAGATTGAAATGAATGATAGTAAATGAGAAGGTGGAAGATATGAGAGGGAGAGAAGAAGGTGGAGTGAATATAAAGAGAGAGGAAAATGGACGCGTGGGAGGAGGAGTGACACATGTTGGTGAGAAGGAGTGTAGCTTCTGCATGAGGAACTGGTTTTAGCAAGACATGGCTTCGAAAGTCTCAAGTCTGTTTGCCCTTTTGGCTTTTCCCTCTTTTGTTATTTTCTTGAGGGTTGGCAGTTGCTATTTCTTTTGTTTTTTAATCTTTTTGGTCTATACTTTTCCTTTTTATTTTTAACCTGGTGGTTTTCTAACTTTTTCTCTACTTATTTCAATATTTTTAATCGTCGGCCTGATTAACTTTTTAATTTTTTTTTAGTAAGTATAGATAAATTATACCCCTCCAATTTATGTGAACCTATTTCCTTTTTGGTTCCTTCCAAAAAGAATGATTCCCTTCCTATATTTGGTAATAATTTAGCTTGAACTTACAATGCTACTCTTAATGAGACCCCTTTTTGACTTGTTTAGGACCACAAATTTCAAAAGTCTTCATTTTTTCTTAAACTCCGTGCTCAGTCAAATAGGTTCACATTAATTGGAACGGAGTATTAATATATATATATATATATATATATATATATATATATATACTAGTTTCTG
>ML278586.1:14432-34498 GCA_005239495.1 Nicotiana undulata
GTGAAAACCTTTAAATCGTGATTTTTATATTGAAAACCTTAAGATGATAATTGATTTGAAGATAGGGAAGGGAATTCTTCCTTGAACAAAATTTTATGAATGTATATATATATATTTGTAAAGAGGAAACCCTTAAGCATAGTTCCTTAAAAATATGAAATGTTCAAATATACTTTTTTCAAATACTGCTTTTCAAATATCATTTGTTCGAATATGTTTTCCCAAAAACTGCTCATTCAAATATCATTTTCCCGCAAGGCAAATACTTTTCAAATATACTTTCAAAATAGAAGTCCTTCAAACCTAACTTTTCTTGGAGATAATTGCCTTTCAGCTATACATTTTAATATATGTATATGTGTGTATATGTATACTTTTAAATCCAAATCCCCTAAATGATAAACCACCGAAAACTCCGTCCGTATCTCAATAGATAATCGCGCATGCAATGCAGGGGAAAGTCTCAGGTCTAAGCCCGCAGTCCCAATGTAAATATGCAATGCAATGCAAGGGAAAGTCTCAGGTCTAAGCCCGCAGTCCCAATGTAAATATGCAATGCAATGCAAGGAAAACTCTCAGATTTAAGCCCGCAATCCCAATGCAACTATACAATGCAATGCAAGGGAAAGTCTCAGGTCTAAGCCCGCAGTCCCAATGTAAATATGCAATGCAATGCAAGGGAAAGTCTCAGATCTAAGCCCGTAGTCCCAATGTAAATATGCAATGCAATGCAAGGGAAAGTCTCAGGTCTAAGCCCGCAGTCCTTATGTAAATATGCAATGCAATGCAACAGAGAGAACGCAACCAGAGCACACCACAAACAACAAGGCAAAAATGCAGGGTACGACTGGCAGTTCAACACGAGAACTTAAACCATAATAGTGGCAGAAACTCACTCATGAAAAGTAACCACTGAAGAGAAAACCAAGCACAAGAAAAACAATGTAATGAGGGGAAACCATAACAATTATAGCAACAATTCACAATATTAAATCAATGGATAAGGAACCAATTATCTTGGCAAGGGAAAACAACTATAACCAATCTCTCCTAATAATTTACTTCACGGAATAATCTCAGCTTAAGCAAATATTTAACAATAGGAGGTACCAAGGGAATACCGCCAACATGGGTGATGGTCAACTATACCTGAGTAATATTTAAGGCAAATCATGTAATCATCATTTACGACTCAAGGGCATGATTGACACCAATCCTGTATATATTCCAATTTCCGGTAACAATTATATACCTAGATGATACTAATTCTAATCAATTAGGCAGCCTGTGAAGAAAATATAGTATACAATAAGGAACAGAGATATTCAGATAAGTCAATCAAGATCGAATAATCAGCAAGAGGGAAATCGAAAGCAAGAAAATCCAATTCAAACAGGAGAAGATGAAACTGGAAACCAGGAACTCAACCATAACAGTTACCACTTTATGCGCAGGAAATATAGGAACCTAGTAAATCCTAAAAGGCCAACCTATTTGCAAATAAGTCCGAGTACGCACTCGTCACCTCGCGTACTCGGGCTACAATCAACATAGAAGACTCAAATCCTAAGGGGTAGTTCCCCCACACAAGGTTAGACAAGATACTTAACTCAAAGACGACAACCGGTACTCAAAAATGGACTTCTTGGGCGGGAAGACCTCCGGACGGCTCAAATCAACCAAAACAACTTCAAAATGCACATAAAACATATAAGGGACTATTTTCAATCTTTATAAAATTATAAAAATCGACCAAAAATTTGACCCCCGGCCCCGTGCCTCGGAACCCGAATTTTTTTATAAAAATCCGATTACCCATTCCGATACGAGTTCACCCATACTAAATTTATCAAAATCCGATGTCATTTGGTCTTTCAAATCAAGAAATTTCAATTTAGAATTTTTCTTCCAAGAACCCAAGTTTCTTCAACCGAAAACACGAATTAAATGATAGAAATAAGAACTAATTCATGAAATATGATTAATTATGGTGGAAGAACACTTACCCATTTGATTTGTGTGAAAATCCCCCAAGGAATTGCCCAAAACCGAGATCTAGAACTCAAAATGTGATAAAATGGCTTAACCCTCGTTTTGGAATTAAAAACCGTTCTGCCCAGATATTCAATGAACAGTGATCGCGAGAGTGAGACTGCGATCGCGTAGAGGGAAATATTACGAGCCTGAATCGACTCTATGATATCGCGACTATGTGAATGTGAACGCGGAGAAGGAGGATATAGACTTCTGCGATCGCGAATATAACAGTGTGATCGCAGTAAAGGAAGACAGGGCGGTCCAACAATGCTATGCGATCGCGTTAGTGAGTATGCGACCGCGAGGAAGAAGGGAAACGTCTTCCGCGATCGCGAACCTGACAATGCGATCGCGTAGAAGGAAAAATATGGGCATTTCAAAAGACTCTATGCGATCGCAACTAATCCTATGCGATCGCATAGAAGGAAACCAAAAGGCAAACTTCCGCAGTTCAAAAATAAAGAAAATGGACCCGACACTCATCCGAAACACACTCGAGGCCCCCGGGACCCCTTCCAATCCCACACACAAGTCATGTAACCTAACACGGACTCGCTCGAGGTTTCAAAACACATCACATAACACTAAAACAACGAATCAAACCAAAAATCAAAACTTAGAAATTTCAAAACTTCAAATATGAAGACTCGCGTCGAAACCTTTCAAATCCACCCGGAACGACATAAAATTTTGCAAACAAGTCCCAAATGACACAGCGGACCTACAACCACTCTCGAAATTCCATTCCGATCCCGATATCAACATTTCACCTATCGGCCGAAATCTAACTTTCGCCAAAATACCTCAAATCACCCTACGGACCTCCAAATGCAATTCCGGACGCACGCCTAAGTCCAAAATCATAATACGAAGCTGTTGGCGTTAACCAAAACTCATTCCGAGCTCGTTTACTCAAAAATCAAACCTCCGGTCAACTTTCTTCATTTAAGTTTCAAAATTTGAAAATTCTCTCCCAATTCGACTACGGATTATCCGAAAACGGAATCTAACCGCGCACACAGGTCCATATACATAATGAGGAGCTGATTACGGTCTTATACCACCGAACGGAGCTTAAACTCTCATAACGATCGGTCGGGTCGTTACATTCTTCCCCTCTTAAAACAAACGTTCGTCCTCGAACGTGCCAAGATCCACCTTGAATTCATCCAATCACTGATTGCACACTTCCAACACACACTCACAGGTGATCCCATGTCACCCCAACCTATGTAAGCCCGATGACACCATCACAACAACAATTTAGCCTCCTTATCACCACCGATAAGCCTCATACCTCAATTCCTCACCCTATACTCATTTCCAAAAGGTCCAATCTTGAATCTATATCCGACATTAGCCTTAACTAGACGCATTAACTCATGCTTATACCCATAAGGCACGACCACACAATATAGCTCATCGCAAATAGGTTCAAATAGCACTTCTGATCACCATAACTGCTCGAAATCAACTCAACCTTGGCGACCGCCTCACATATGGAAGAACTCCGCTCCAACCCCATAATACTGATAAGGAATCAATAAACACGAAGACCTCATTATTAGGCACCCAAATCACCAAGCCATAGCTAACACTACCCGGCACACATCCCGCAAATCAAAACTAAAGAAGCACATAACGAAAATGAATGAATATGAAAAGAGAGACATATAAAGGACTATCAAACAAGACCATAGGCATAAATCTCTATCAATATTGACTTACCACAACAATATAACAAGGAAGAAACAAAGCATATGAGCAATCACAAGGATTCCATCCTAGTAAGAATTTCCACCGCGGTACTCAGCCCGGTCTAAATATATCAAATCACAAATATCACGAGGACCTCGGCCTCAACTCTAAATCACATATTGAAAACATATCATGCCAACTGAAATCTCTCCCTTTACTCATCTCAGCTGATAGGATTCATAATACTAACTGAGCTCACATCTCAATAGTGTATCAAATCACAACCAGTAAACAAAGTACTATGGAAAAATCATATAAAGCTCACCATAATGAATAATACGGACTCACCTCTGGTTTCATCATTAGCAAAGATGAATAGAAACGACGGTAGACACAGCTACTACTCATAGAATTTCCCAACAGGAGTAACACAAAATGGAGTGCAAAACATGAAACTCACTCATAAAAGAAACAATGAATAAGGGAACTCGTCCCGACCAGCGGAACTATAATGCAATACGATTGGTTCCCCTCTTTAGCACATTAAAACAAGCCTGAGTGATGATACCTGGCACAACGGTATATGGCCTGCTATATGAAACACATCGACGGGTCGGGCCTCCTCCTCTTGGGCGCCCTTCACACACCTGAATGCTCTGCCATAACACACTTACCTGAATCCTGGAGCAATCTCTCGCCCTGAGGTTATCATCTCCCCACTGAAACAATCTCTCTGCCGACAGGGCTGTGGGAACCATACAATACGAATACTCTGAAACCCATGAGTACCTGAAAACTCTCATGCGAAGCTGATAATGCAAACTAAACTGGTTTATCCACAAAACCTCTATCGTATCGTACTCTGCCTCAAATAGGGACCAATAGATCTCTCCGGCCTATGTGCCTTCTAACTGAAGCAACCAAGCGAGGTATATACCTGGCCAACTCACTGAATCCGACGACGTACCCTAATACAGACATAGCGCCCTGACGCAACTGTTCAAACTCCGTGCGCTCTGCATCTCGGAGGGACTGGGTGCAACTCCCTCAATGGCATCTCTGGGACCTGAATCCATGCAAGTGAAACTGACTTGGCTGGGCTAATCCACTCATGTGCCCACCACTACTGACAAGCCCACTACTCTGAACCTGAGACGTGACAAAAGCAATCCTTCTCGTCCCCACAATACCCGAAGTACGAAGAATATATTGGCACTCCCCCAGAACACGCTGGCATCATCTGTCACCAATTCACTGAAAGATAGGAGGGTGGTATTTCCTGTACCTTTAAATTCTCAAGGTGTTCTTCTTCCGATGCTGCTGCTCTAACTACGGGCTTAACGGAAACCACATGTTGTGCTGCCATGATAACTGGAACCTGACCCACATGGCCTTGCTGTTCTGGAGTGTAGACGGTGGGAGTCCAAACTCCTCTAAGATCTGCAAAGTAGCTGGTGCACCTAGGATCAATCCCGCCTGAATCACTGTACTAATCATACTCAAATTGCACCCAGGTTTTCCTGAAGTCCGGGGTAGCAACAAGCACCCCTGGTACCTGTCCCCCACTGGAACTACTGTGGCTTCTCAACGGCTGCTCTGCTAGGCATCTTAACTGCGACACGTGCTCTTCGTCGGCCTCCGTCTATGACCTTTGCGACCTTTACTCCGGGGTAACGTCATGAAGAATCGCAGTTCGTGTCCTCACCATCGGTGAGAGAATGGATCAAAAATTTCAAATTTCAGTGTCAATGAACTCGCACGATAGGAATGAAGGAAGTGAAATAATCCTAATAGTTTCGTAGCCTCTCGAAGATAAGTACATACGTCTCCGTACCGATCCGCAAGACTCTACTGAACCCGCTTATGACTTGTAGCACCTATGAACCTAGAGCTCTGATACCAACTTGTCACGACCCAATTTTCCCTCCGTTGGGTACCGTGATTGCACCTAGTCTTAGGGACTAGGTAAGCCTAAAATATTACTAAGCATCAACAATAATGAAATAAAACATAACAGTATTGATATAGAAATCTTGACAGAGTTTACAATTTCCCAAAATCCGGTAAATACAAGTCATAAGCTCTATGAATTCTTTCTACCAATCTAAATACAACTGTCCAAAAATGAACAAGTACAGTCGGAATAAATAGGAAGGTGACTCCGAAGCCTGCGAACGCAACAACAGGTTTACCTTGAGTCTCCTCAGCAAAGATCCACACAGCTAGCAACGGTAAATACCTGGATCTGTGCAAAACAAAAATGCACAGAAGAGTAGTATGAGCACACCACGGCGGTGCCCAGTAAGTATCAAGACTAACCTCGATGAAGTAGTGACGAGGACTAGTCTGGAAACCCACTGGTCTAATAAATTAGAGACATAGCAGTAATGCTCGAAACAAAATATTTGTCTAAAACCTGCGAATGAAGTTTAACGGCAGAAAATATAAAGCGGAAGGGAATGCAGTGAGTAAGGCAACGGAGCAGCATAACAAAAATACGAAAGAAGGGAATGAAAACACGCAAACCAAAGACGGAATCACAATACCATAAAACACTCAAACTCAGCACCGCATCAATTCACTCACGTCAGGCCTTAGCCAATAAACTTAGTAAAGTTGTCAAAAATTTGAGTGAAAACCTTTAAATCGTGATTTTTATATTGAAAACCTTAAGATGATAATTGATTTGAAGATAGGGAAAGGAATTCTTCCTTGAACAAATTTTTTATGAATATATATATATATATATATATATATATATATTTGTAAAGAGGAAACCCTTAAGCATAGTTCCTTAAAAATATGAAATGTTCAAATATACTTTTTCCAAATACTGCTTTTCAAATATCATTTGTTCAAATATGTTTTCCCAAATACTGCTCATTCAAATATCATTTTCTCGCAAGACAAATACTTTTCAAATATACTTTCAAAATAGAAGTCCTTCGGACATAACTTTTCTTGGAGATAATTGCCTTTCAGCTATACATTTCAATATATGTATATGTGTATATATGTATACTTTTCAATCTAAATCCCCTCAATGATAAATCACCGGAAACTCCGTCCGCATCTCAATAGATAATCGCGCAATGCAATGCAGGGGAAAGTCTCAGGTCTAAGCCTGCAGTCCCAATGTAAATATGCAATGTAATGCAAGGGAAAGTCTCAGGTCTAAGCCCGCAGTCCCAATGCAACTATACAATGCAATGCAAGGGAAAGTTTCAGATCTAAGCCCGCAGTCCCAATGTAAATATGCAATGCAATGCAAGGAAAAGTCTCAGTTCTAAGCCCGCAGTCCCAATGCAACTATACAATGCAATGCAAGGGAAAGTCTCAAGTCTAAGCCCGCAGTCCCAATGTAAATATGCAATGCAATGCAAGGGGACTCTATGCGATCGCGACTATGTGAATGCGAACGCGTAGAAGGAGGATATAGACTTCTGCGATCGCGAATATAACAGTGCGATCGCAGTGAAGGAAGATAGGGCGGTCCAACAATGCTATGCGATCGCGTTAGTGAGTATGCGAATGCGAGGAAGAAGGGAAATGTCTTCCGCGATCGCGAACCTGACAATGCGATCGTGTAGAAGGAAAAATATGGGCATTTCAAAAGACTCTATGCGATCGCAACTAATCCTATGCGATCGCATAGAAGGAAACCAGAAGGCAAACTTCCGCAGTTCAAAAATAAAGAAAATGGCCCCGACACTCATCCGAAACACACTCGAGGCCCCCGGGACCCCTTCCAATCCCACACACAAGTCATGTAACCTAACACGGACTCGCTCGAGGTTTCAAAACACATCACATAACACTAAAACAACGAATCAAACCAAAAATCAAAACTTAGAAATTTCAAAACTTCAAATATGAAGACTCGCGTCGAAACCTTTCAAATCCACCCGGAACGACATAAAAATTTGCAAACAAGTCCCAAATGACACAGCGGACCTACAACCACTCTCAAAATTCTATTCCGATCCCGATATCAACATTTCACCTATCGGCCGAAATCGCTGAAAATCTAACTTTCGCCAAAAAACCTCAAATCACCCTACGGACCTCCAAATCCAATTCCGGATGCACGCCTAAGTCCAAAATCATCATACGAAGCTGTTGACGTTAACCAAAACTCATTCCGAGGTCGTTTACTCAAAAGTCAAACCTCCGGTCAACTTTCTTCATTTAAGCTTCAAATTTGAAAATTCTCTCTCAATTCGACTCCGGATTATCCGGAAACGGAATCTAACCGCGCACACAGGTCCATATACATAATGAGGTGCTGATTACGGTCTTATACCACCGAACAGAGCTTAAACTCTCAAAACGACCGGTCAGGTCATTACAGTATCTTACTGAACACTTCTTTGTAGATGATTTTTTTGTGTGTATGTTTCCTTTTAATGCTTTGGTTGCTCTGCCATAACCAGAACTCTTGTTGTCGATCATGATACTCTTCATGAAAGTGAAACATATAGCTGTTCGTGCAAGAAAACATATTGCGATAATTATAGTCTAATATTTAGGATGTTTCTCCTTGTGCTTTATTCATTATAATAATTGCAAAACATAAACATACCAAAAATTATTTTCAAACATATTTAAAAGGATATTCTTTAGTTTCGGAAGATGAAATTAGAATTCGGGGATAAAAATATACGTAGAAGCACATTGGCCAGTATCATAATTTTTGCATGTGTGATGTTATTGTCAAAACTTCTATAAATCATCCATGTGCTACATTACATAAGCTATCCAGCGGATCTAAGTTATTCAATAGCATGACGGGCATAGTTTTCTTCAAAATCAAAGTATTCTTGTGTCAAAACTTCTATAAACCATCTATGTGCTACATTACATAAGATATCCATTTGGTATTAAAGTATTTAAGTATTCTTGTGTGTAGTAATTGTTGGTATCATATTCTGCTAAATCATAAACTAAAAATATCTTATTTTCACCATAAAATTTTGCATCAACCTTTTATTTAGTTGATCATCATATTCATTTCTGCTAGCTAAGATAGCTTTTTAATTTTTATCATGCAATTTGCACAAATTGCGTTTTAATCTATTGATAGAAATATTTTACTTATTAAATGCACTACTATTACAATTGGGATTGATAACTAAATGTTCTGGAAGAACCAAATCATCTTTTATAGATACTCTTCTTCGTTTCTGACACCAAAATAAGAAGTTACTGAATACTAGATCTGTTCTTACTTTATATTTCTTGTTAGTTGAATCTTTTTCATTTGAGACCATAAGTATAATTTTGGCAAGCTAGTTTTTACCGTCTCTGCTTTCGGCGACTTTATAACTATTGATACCTTCCAAGCTATTAGTTTTTCACCAAATGGTTCACTGGCATTCAATATATTTGTAGGGGCATTTGTTTTGATCAATTAACAATTTGCCATAAGCGCTTCATCCCATATTATCAATTTTGCTTTTCTTATAAATTTAGCACTATTGTTGTGCTTTGACATATTTGTGATGGTTATTTCAGTTGTTTGAAGAGGTATATCAAATCTAAAGTGAGCGACCTCATAATATAATCGTTGCTGGTACACCATTTGTTATTATTGCTAACAATATCATGCCTCTTGATTCGATATTTGCAAGTAATGCATGACATAGAAATATTATTTCGAGTCCGCCAGAGGCATCTATAAAGGATATAGTCCCGCTATAAGAGTCGACTCTTTATAATATAGTCTTGAAAGTTGTTCACGTTCACGATTTAGCTTTGATTGTGATTCAATATACACTTGTTTGGTCGTTTGATTCCTAATGCCGTAATAGCATTTTTTTTACTTTATGTTCTAATGTTTTTAGTCTCTAAGGCTCTTTTTATGGAATGAACTTATGTACCCTAAAATTTTTCTTAACTTAAAAAATAATTTTACTCATATGATAAATTTTAAAAATAATTTAATTGGTTTCTCTTGCTAAAGAATAAATTAAAATATTTAATAATTTGGTCTTAACACAAAAAATAGTTTATTTTATGTTGGATTCGGATTCTTAATATTAATTCATCTCTTGTTTTGAAGATTTAATCTGAATTATAATTTTATCCACTATTTTTTTTTCACAGAGTAAAACGATCGACCAAACATTCAACTTTTAGATCTTTATATTTGCAGAACTATTAGTGATATTGATTCTTACCAACTAATTTTTTTCTATTTCTCACATATTTATATTTTTAAATATTTTTTAGCTGTTGTTTAATAATTTCGTATATATTTTAATATCACACGAAAACTTAATGAAAAAATATATTATTTGAGTAGGAAAATAGTTTAATATAATATAAAAATATACTATGGGGAATTTTTTTTCTCAATTTCAACAATTTATGCCGTACATTTAATATTTGTAATGACTCGACTAGTCGTTTTGAGATTTTGCGCGTCATTCAGTGGTTTGAGCCTTTGAGGCCTTGCGTAACTTGATTTTAAGGTATTATGACTTGCACACTTGGTCAGAATTAAATTTCGGAAAGTTCAGAGTTGATACAGATGGATAATTCTCATTTTGGGAAGCTTTACGTTGGAAGAGTTGACTTAGGTTTGACTTTTGAGTAAATGACATCGGAAACGGGATTTGAATGTTCCAATAGGTTTGAATGGTGATTATTGACTTGGGTGTATGCCCGGATCTGGTTTTGGATGACCCGAGAGCGTTACATCGCTTGTTGTGGAAAGTTGACATTTTCGAATTTTTTTATAAATTTGGATTGAAGTGTATTTTAATGTTATCTATGGTCGTGCCTGGGAATAGCTTCGTATGGAAATTCTAATCTTAGGAGCGCGTTCAGATATGGATTTAGAGGTCTATAGGTCATTTCAGGGTCGTTTGGCAAAGTTAGAAGTTGAAAGTTTTTGGATGTTTGACCGGGAGTGGACATTTTGATATCGGGGTCGGATACCGATATGAAGTGGGAGTAGCTCCGTAATGTCAATTATGCATTGTGTGCAAAATTTGAGGTCAATCGAAATTGATTTGATAGGTTCTGACATGAAATGTAGAAGTTGGAATTTCTTAGTTTCATTAGGCTTGAATTAGGGTGTGATTCATGTTTTAGTGTTGTTTTATGTGATTTGAGGCCTCGATTAAGTCTGTGATATATTTTGAGACTTGTTGGTATTTTCAGACAGGGTCCCGAGGGGCTCGGGTGAGTTTCGGGGTGGTTTCGGACCATTTCTAGGCCATTTATAGCTGTTGGTTTTTGGCTACACCATTGTGCTATGCGATCGTGGGGAATTGACCGCACTCGCAATGATTAAAATGGGAAATTGGCCAGCGATTCACGATCGCGGAAGAAATTTTGCGATCGCGTAGATGTGACAACCCAAAACTAACCCTGTCGTGATGGCGCCTATCGTGGTACTAGGCAAGCTGACACATTTCCAAAATAAATCGATATTTTCATTTCAAAAATTATTTGCTATTTAATATAAACCTTCATAAAGGAGTTCAAATCAAAACAAAAGTGTGGAAAAGAAAAGCCCGACATCAGGGTGTCACTAGCCATAAGCATCTACTACAATTTGTCTGACAATATCGAGACTAACATAGTCTAGAAAAACACTAAATACAACTAAAGGAAGATAAGAGGGAGAAGTGAAGGGCTGCGATCGCCAGACAGCTAACTTGCTATCTCCGAAAAATCTGCAATCGGAATAGTCAACAGCCGCTATCGTGTCCAGATACGTCTGGATTTACACACAACGTGCAGGGAGTAACATAAGTACGCCAACTCGGTAAGTAACAACAGTAAATAAATAATGAGAAGTAGTGACGAGCAATAATGCACGTAAAGTACATATCATAAAAACTCAGTAAAATATGACATGCTTTTAAAACCAGAGTTTGAATCAAATCAACTCGGTTAAATCCAGTTCCATTAAATCATTTAAAGACATCTTTCAACAGTTTTCAAGCAAAGGCTCAATGCAAATGTGAGAAAAAAATTATAAAATCATAATCAGCCCCTCGGGCAAACATCACTCATATACAGCCCCACGAGCAAACCTCACAGTCACTTGTATACAGCCCCTCGGACAAACCTCACCATCACTCATACCTCCCAGTCACTCAGCACTCGGCACTCGGTACTCGCACTCAGTAGGTACCTGAGCTCACTGGGGTGTGTACAGACTCCAGAGAGACTCCTTCAGCTCAAGCTCTATATCAAACCAATCATGACATAAATCAATGAGGCCCTCGACCTATATCAAGCATGCTGCGACGTGCACCCTGTTCCCATAAATATCCTCACAAATCAGGGCCTCGGCCTCACTCAGTCATAAACCTCTCAAGCCTCTCGGGCTCTCTGTAAAACAAGGTATTCAGCCCAAACAACATCTATATGATGCATCAAAACAGAGTAATAGAGACTAAGTTATGCAGTAAACAAGTATAAACATGACTGTATACAGATTTCCAATCGAAAACAATGAGAGGATAGAGAAAAAAGACCTCAAAGGGTCAAAACAACACTGGCATAAGGCCTATGACATCCAATCTGTTTTAAGGAAATTCTTTCTAAAACACATAAGAATAAGATAGTTTCAACAAAATATTCAACTTTACAGTTGATACAGGACGAACCAAGCCACAATCCCCAATGGTGCACGCCCATACGCCCGTTACCTAGCATGTGCTCCACCTCAAGATAGTAAAATGATACAAAAATCCGGGGTTTCATACCCCCATGACCAAATTTACAATCGTTACTTACCTCAAACCGATCAAATCTCTACTTCGCGATGCTCTTGCCCCTCAATTCGGCCTCCAAATGCTCTGAATCTATTCACAACCATTGCAATACCATCAATATATGCTAATGGAATAAGTTCCACAAGAAAAACTATCAAATTAGACCCCAAACCCGAAATTGGCTCAAACTCGGCCCTCGGGCCCAAATCTCAAAATCTGAAAATTTACGAAACTTGAAAGTCCATTCACTCACGAGTTTAACCATACCAAATTTACTCAAATCCGACAACAAAATCCCATTCAAAACCCCAAAATTCTATCTCAAGAACATCTTCCATTCCCCCCACCCCCCCAATTTTCTCCCCAAATCACATTTAAATGGTAAAAATAAGATATAATCATGGAATTTAACCAAAACCAAGTGAGAAACACTTAACCCAATCAACTCTCTAAAAATCCCTTCAAATATCGCCCCAATTTGTGATCTCTAGCTAAAAATATGAAAAATGAGCTCAAACCCTCGATTTTGAAATTTAACACTGCTGCCCAGATATCCTTCATCGCGATGGCGAAAATGGCCTCGCGATCGCGAAGCACAAAGCAGACTGCCCACACATTAACCTTACGCAAACGCGTAACTACCCACGCGATCGCGGATCATTGCCTCTCAAACCTACATGATCACATCCTACCTCATGCGATCGCGTAGAGTAATTACCTCACCTCCTCACCCGCTCGATTACTTCTACACGAACGCGACACTGGCCACGCGTTTGCGAAGCACATCTTCACAGAAGCACGCGATCGCGTTAAAAATACTACGATCGCATAGAACAAACTCGCCTCTGCCCCAAATAATCATACGGGATCGCGGACCTACCCACGTGATCGCGTATAAGAAAACAAGAAAAGTCACACCAACAGCTATCAGCCATTTTGCAAAGTCCAAAAACGATCCGTTAACCACCCGAGGCCCCCCGGGACCTCAACCAAACGTACCATCAAGTACGAACTTAGTCACACCTTTGAATCACTCAAAACCACATCAAAACACCAAATCACCCTCGGATTCAAGCCTAAGAACTTCTAAACTTCCAAATTCCGCAAACGATCCCGAAACCTACCAAACCACGTCCGAATGACCTAAAAAATTTCACACACGTCAAAAATGACACTACAACCCTAATCCAAATTCCGGAATTCCATTCCAACCACGATACCTAATATTCCACTGCCGACCAAAATTACCAAATTTTAAACTTTCGCCAATTCAAGCCAAATTTTACCACGGACCTCAAAATCACATTCCGGATGCGCTCCTAAGTGAGAAATCATCTAACGGAGATAACCGGACCATAAAAATCCAGATTTGAGATCGTTTACTCATAAATTAACATCCGGTTGACTTTTCTAACTTAAGCTTCTAAATAGGAGACTAAGTGTCTCATTCCATTCCAAAACCACTCCGGACCCGAACCAACCAACACGATACGATAAAATACAGTTGAAAAACACAAAAGGAATTAGAAATGGAGTAAATAGGACGATAACTCACGAAATAACCGACCGGGTCGTTACAGTAGAGGAAACTTTTTGTTACACTGACCCGACTTTGGAAGCTTATATCTTGCAATATATATGAAATTTGGAGATGGTCTAAAAATGAAAGTTGTAGCCCTTTGTGTCTAGTTTTTGGAAAATCAAACCATTTGGCATTTGGAGTTGTGTAAAAAAGGTTATGGTTGGTACACTACAGGCTGTCCGGAAAGATAGTTGGAAATGGCGAAGAAGAAATTTGTGTTTCACAGAGATGACTTTGGCCGCTTATATATCAAAATCTATAAGAATTGGGAGATGACCAAAACATGAAAGTTGTATATTATGGTATAGTTTTCATAAAGTTAAACCGTCTGTTATTCGGTGTTTTGTATAAAACGTTATGACCTTTATACTAAAGGTTGTCCGAAGGAGTTGGAGAAGGCTATGGGAAATATTTGTTCGTTGCGATCGTGGGAGAGTGGCCACGATCGCATAAATTAAAAAAATGTTGGAAAAACTTTGTGCTTCTCGATCGTGGGAGTTTGGCCGTGATTACATAGGGTAAATGAAAGTTATGAAAATGGGACTTCCATTATTAACAATACGGAGCTCGGAAAAAGGTGATTTTTTAGAAATTGTCAAGGAAAAATATTGGGGTAAGTGTTCCTTATCCTATATTGATTATATTTAATTATTCCATACTTAATTACATCATGAATCCGTGAATTAATGGAAGAAAAATAAGAGTTTTATAAAATCTTCCAAAAATGTAAAATGAAAATTTGAAAGGCAATTTGTAACGACCTGACCGGTCATTTCGAGAGTTATAGCCGCGTTCCCCTATTTTGTGTTCCTTTTGTGTTCTACAACTGTTATTTGACTTACCAGGTTAGTTGGTTTGGGTCATAAGTGATCTCAGGGTGAATTAAGACACTTAGTTTCTTAATTGAAAGCTTAAGTTGGAAAAGTCGATCGGATGTAGACTTATGTGTTAACGATCTCATATTTGAATTTTGATGGTTCCATTTAGGTGATTTTGGACTTACGAGTGCGTATGGAATGTGATTTGGAGGTCCATAGTAGAATTAGGCTTGAATTGGCAGAAGTTGGAATTTTGAAAAGTTTGACGGGGTGTGGACTTTTTGATATCGGGGTCGGATTAGATTTTCGGAAGTTGGAGTAGGTTTGTGGTGTCATTTTATGACTTGTGTGCAAAATTTGAGGTTTACCGGACGTGGTTTGATAGGTTTCGGTGTCGTTTGTGGAATTTTAAAATTTCAAAGTCCATTAGGCTTGAATCCGTGTGCAGATCGTGTTTTTGATGTTGTTAGAGGTGATTTGAAGGCTAAACTAAGTTTGTATCGTGTTTGGGACTTGATGATATGTCTGATTGAAGTTCGGGGGACCTTGGTGAGTTTCAGAGGGTTACCGGATAATTTTTGGACTTAGGTTGTTGGCTGATTTCTGTTGGGTTTCTTCTGGTTTACTCTTACGCGTTCATGAGAGGAGCCTCGCGTTCGCGAAGGGTGTTTATGAGCTGGGAATATTTTGTTCTACGCATTCGCGAAGGGCAGGACGCGAACGCGAAGGTATGTTATTTGTGCATCGCGAACGCGGGTGAGGTGTCGCGTTCACGAAGAGATGTTGAGGTAGCGGGGGAACCCAGTCCCTTGGCCTAGCGTTCACGGGGCAAGGGTCGCGTTCGCGAAGCTATTGTCGCATTCACGATGTGTTAAATTGAGAGGCGGGCAGATTAGTCTACGCGAACGCGAGAGTAAGGTCGCGTTCGGGGTGAAGAGATATCTGGGCAGTAGTGATAAATTTCAAAAACAAGGGTTTAAACCTATTTTTCATATTTTGAGCTAGAGATCATGGATTGGGCCGATTCTTGAAGGGATTTTCAATGAGTTGATTGGGTCAAGTTATTCTTACCTGGTTTTATCTAAATTCGATTATTATTATTATGCACTGTGGTAATTGTGACCTGGTTGACTCCATGGAATTGTGTAGTGATCCTATTTGGTTGATATTCGTGTTTTCATCATGTAATAAAGTAAATTGAGCTGTCGATCATGCTAGATATCATGTTTAGACTTTATGCTGGTACTATTGGGACCCATAGTGGTCGTTTCATGCTGTCATCTTACTGATTTCAAAAATATTTTGAACTCAGTCATAGTTATGCATTTCATATCATATCTCAGTCACTATTGTTTTTTGTTATCATATCATATCATTATTTCGGGCTAGTTTCTTTACATTGTGAGCCCACTGAGTGAGGCCGAGATCCTGATTATGAGTGACAGTTATGGGATCGGGTTGCACGCCACAACGATTATATTGATTTATGATAGCGTTTGGGCTGAAGAATCCCCTTCGGAGTCTTTACACCTGCCCAGTGAGCGCGGTTGATATTATTGAGGGGTAGATCTTCCCTAGACATGTATCTTGTCCGAAGCATTTGATACCTGGAGATGGATCTTCTCCACTGAACTGATTGGCCTTTCTCGGTATTGGGTGACTGGTGTTCAGTGATGTATATATTTTGGGATGGATCTTCCCTGGGTCGTATGTACCATATACAGTACCGAGTGGTTGAGTATTTGAGAGAGTGAGCACATGAGGCTGTCAGCATGATGCATCACATACAGTATGTACATTGGCATGTAGTAGTAGAAGAGTTATATCCTTTACATTGTTCACATTTGATCTATTTTAGTGTTTGAAACTATCTATTCAACTTGAAAACATGCCTATGTTTCTGCACTATTATTTCTATTTTAACTACCGGTTGAGTTCATCACTACCTTTTAGTCCAAAGGTTGGACTTGTTACTTACTGAGTTGGTTGTACTCACGTTATACCCTGCACCTTGTGTGCAGATTGAGGTGCTTCGAGTCACGACAACTACTGATCGAGGAGTCGAGACTTGGAGACTATCGATGTAGCTGCATGGCATTCGCAGGCCATGATTACTCTCCTTCTTTATCTCTATGTACTTCAATTTTATTACCTAGATATTGTAGTAAACTGTATTCCGATGTAGATGCTCATGCACTCTATGACAGCTCGGTTTAAAGATAGATTGTATCGTATTTCGGATTATTTCGGTTTCAAAAAGGCTTTCTTGAATATTAATTGCTTCTGTCTTTATTTTCAAAGTTTTAACCATGTTATTATGCTGGGTAGTGGATTGCCTAGTTCCATGATGTAACGAACCGGCCGGTCGTTCCGTAGAATTTGCACAGTTATCCCTATTTTTTGCCTTGTCATGCATTGTTTAGACTATTTATGATGTGTTGGGGTCTGTTGGTTCGGGTTCGGAATGATTGTAATGGGAATTGAGATACTTAGTCTTCTAAATTAGCCTTATAGTTGGAAAAGTCAACTGGGAGTTGATTTATTGGTAATCAACCTCGGAATGCAGTTTTTATGGTTCAGGTAGCTTCGTTAGGTGATTTGGGAGTTAAGAGTGTGTTCTCAATGCAGTTTGGAGGTCCGATGTTGAATTAGGCTTTAATTGGCGAAAGTTAGTTTTTGCTGATTTCCGATCGGTAGTGGAAAATAGGCTATCGGGGTCGAAATGGAATTCCGAAAGTCGGATTAGGTTCGTAATGTTATTTTGGATATGTGTGCAAAATTTCAGATCAATCGGAGGTGTTTTGGATGATTTCAGCATCTTTGGTGAAATTTAGAAATTTCAAAGTTCATAGGCTTGAAATCGAGGTGAATTTAGTGTTTTGATGTTATTTTGGGTATCCGAGGGTGCGACTAAGTCCGAATGATCATTTATGACTTGTTGGTATTTTTGGTTGGGGCCCCGAGGGGCCTGGGACTGATTTCGGATGGTTAACGGAGGTTTGAACTTGTAAATTGCAGCAAAACAGCTGTTGGTGTCATTTTTCTGGTGTGACCGCACCTGCGGATGGGGAGCCGCAGGTGCGGGCCTGCAGAAGCGGAAAGGAATCCGCAGATGCGAAAATTGGGCAGCTCAGTGAAAAGTCGCAGATGCGGACGTGGGACTGCACCTGCGGAGTCGCAGGTGCGAAATTTGGTCTTTAAGTGGGACCGCAGGTGCGAGATTTTTGCCGTAGGTTCGGAAATCCCTGGGCAAAAAGTATAAAAAGGGTTGGTTTGAGCCAGGTGAGGCTAGATTATTGGGCACAGACTTGGTTCAGGATGCGTTGGATAAGGAGAAGTTGATTCAGGAGCGACTTCACACGGCGCAGTCTAGGCAGAAGAGTTGTACGGACCGGAAGGTACGGGATGTGTCTTTCATGGAGGGAGAGAAGGTACTACTGAAGGTGTCACCCATGAAGGGTGTTATGAGGTTTGGGAAGAGGGGAAAGCTGAGTCCCCGGTTCAGCGAGCCTTTTGAGGTGCTTCAGAAGATTGGAGAGGTAGCTTATAGACTTGCCTTGCCACCCAGCTTATCGAGTGTTCATCCGGTGTTCCATGTGTCTATGCTCTGGAAGTATATTGGTGACCCATCTCATGTTTTAGACTTCAGCATTGGTGCAGCTTGAGGGTGATATGTCATATGAGGTAGAGCCTGAGGCTATTTTGGGTCGTCAGGTCAGGAAGTTGAGGTCCAAGGATACAACTTCAGTGAAGGTGCAGTGGAGAGGGAAACCGAGGCCACTTGGGAGATCGAGCGGGAGATGCGGAGTAGATATCCTCAGTTGTTTGAGACAACATGTATGTTTCTAGACCCGTTCGAAGGGTGCGACTAAGTCCGGATGATCATTTATGACTTGTTGGTATTTTTGGTTGGGGCCCCGAGGGGCTCGGGATTAATTTTGGATGGTTAACGGAGGTTTGAACTTGTAAAATTGCAGCAAAAAAACTGCTGGTGTCATTTTTCTGGTGTGACCGCACCCGCGGATGGGGAGCCCCAGGTGCGGGCCTGTAGAAGCGGAAAGGAATCCGCAGATGCAGAAATTGGGTAGCTCAGTGAAAAGCCGCAGATGCAGACGTGGGACTGCACCTGCGTAGTGGCAGGTGCGAAAATGGAGCCGCAGATGCGGAATTTGGTCTTTAAGTGATTTTTCGCAGATGCGCACCTGGCACCGCAGGTGCGAGATTTTGGCCGCAAGTGTGGAAATCCTTGGGCAGAAAGTATAAAAAGGGTCCTTAGCGAATTTTGGTCTTGTTTTCACCATTTTCATACGGGTTTGAAGCTTCTGGAGGATTTTTGAAGAGGAAAATCGATAGTTCTTCATTGAGGTAAGGTTTTTGGACTCTAAACTCATTTATATGTGATTAAAGGTCTGATTAGTGGTGAATATTTGGGGAAATATCAGCGCAAAAAATGGGTAGTTAGGGCTTGAGATTAAGAGACCTTAAAATGGGAATTTGAGCTCTGATTTTAGTGTTCTTTCTAGGTATAGACTCGTGGGAGGATAAGGATCATTATGGTGTAAATTTTATCGAGTTCCGAGATGTGGGCCCAGGGGTCGGGTTTGGCCAATTTCGGGAATTGTGCCTAATTTTGATAGTTTTCTATTGGGTTTCGTTTCCCTAGCATATTTTGATGTTGTAAATATGATTTTGATAGACTCGGAGCTTTTGGGAGCCGATTCGAGGGACAAGAGAATCGCGGAGTAGTTTTTGGACTATTTTGAGGTAAGTAACGATTGTAACTCTAGACCTGAGGGTATGAAACCCCGGTATTTTACATTGATTTGATTAATGAGGTGTCGCACATGCTAGGTGATGAGCGTGTGGGCGTGCACCGATAGGGATTGTGACTTGGTCCGTCCCGTAGCGATTACTAAACCGTATAATTGATTTGAAATCGTGAAATAACATGTATTTTGAAGATTTATACTTATTTATGGGATGTAAGCCATGTTTGGGGCCTTGTGCCGATCTGTTTAGACCTTCAGGGGTACTTTTACACTATTCTCACACTATCCTGATAGAATATTTGTGAACTCAGTCATGTTTTCTACTTGTTACTATTTCTACTGTTATCACACTGTTTTAAAACTTTGAGAGGTATTTTGGGTTGAGTCCCGTGAGTTGAGGTGAGTTGCCCGAGTGGCTTGTGAGGAT
>ML278589.1:0-16825 GCA_005239495.1 Nicotiana undulata
TTTCACATAATAGCTTCCCGGCTACATGCCCGGGCTGCACACGCATATCGAGGTGAGACTAACAGAGGCTCTCGAAACGCAGATATAGCTTCAATTACATAAGATGACCTTTTGGGTCATCACAGTGATGGCGCCCAACAGCGGGGTCAGGAAAGCCAACACAAATTTCGCTAAGTGTTCCTTTTTATTTGATTAAATAGTTCACCATTTTTCGAATTTAACAAGTTAAAACATGATATCGGAAGATAATAACCCAGTGGTAGATAAAATAGCCATAAAGAAGCAGGAGCCAATATACGAGCATATATATACATATATATATATATATATATATATAGCCCAAAATCCCAAAATAACCACTACGTGTGTGCCAGGAACTAGTGTCACGAGTATCACGGGCAATCTAACTGAATATACTAGAGATAAATATATACACAATCCCACTGTCTGAAATAAGTAGACGGGAAAATAACAAAGAAAACTCCAAGGCGCTGTTGAGGATCGTCAGGAGAAGCAACTCACCGTGAAGTCAAGCCCGCTATGGTCAGTATCTAGCTCCGGTCTGATAGCCAGATGCACCAGCCTCAGAACCTGTACAGTTAAGTACATAAGTGAAGCATAAGTACATAAACAAATATGTACCCAGTGAGTATCCCGTCTAATCTCGAAGAAGTAGTGACGAGAGGTCGACTTGACACCCACTAAGGTCCAATAACATAATATATATATATATGACAGGATATAACGAAAAACAGTAGGCATGTAAGGCAGTGAGCAGCAAATACGTATCAAGTACAGAAATCCAGGTAGCTACTGAAATTAAACAACAATGTACACTTTCCTTTTTCCCAAGTATCTGCCAAGCCAATATCAATGAAACAGTACCAAATAGTCATGCGCACACAAGGATAAGACAACCGGCCGGAGTCAGAAGGATAACATCTATCATTGCCGAGGGTCGATCGGCCCGTCCCATAAGTGCATTCTTACCATAGTACAAATCCCATCTATGTGCACTGTCGAGGATCGAACGGCCCGTACAACAAGTGCTCCTTTAAAATCTGTTGTGGCGTACGGCCCGCTCCCATGAGAGTGGGGGAAAGTCACACTCCGGTCGCGGAATGTAAATTGCGACGCGTTCACAAGCACATACAATATCATAAAAACTTACTTTCCATAATAATTTCCTTCCAATTATCCAAATCCGTGAAATCTCAGAGAAATAATGCTAAGCATAACATGAGTTTATAACACATATGTCATTTCAAAGAAGAATATAAGGCATGTTGTGGGCCTAACTACCCGGACATAACAATAATAGTCGCTACGTACGGACTCTCGTCACTTTGTACGCATGTAGCCCCATAAATCACCTATGGGGACAATTCCCTCTTACAAGGTTAGAAAGGAGACTCACCTGGTGTCGAATCTACCCCTCGGACCAAGGATGCGCCCGAAACTCCGAACTCTACACCCGAGGACTAGTAACGAGCCAAACATGTTACAATTATATCAATTTATGCTCAAAGGAGGGAAATTATCCTATTTATTCAATAATTCAACATTCTTGAAGAATTCCCAAATTTCGACCCCGGGTCCGCACGCTCGAATTCCGAAAATTCTCGAAGGAATCACTCACCCATAGCCTAAGGATCATTAATATGTGATTTCTACTTGAATTCATAACAATAAACGGATAATTCACCAATTTTCCTCAAGAACCCTAAGTACTACCCAATTCTTGATTTTTAATGATTTAGTAGGGAATTTAACTAGCAATTCATGTTTGGAACTAGTATTAGTGTAGGATTAACTTACCTCTTCAATGGCTAGGTCGTGGTGTCTCTTTCCAAGCTCCCCAAGCTCTCAAATGGTGGAGGAAAGTGAAGAAAGGGGGTGAAATCCCGTATTTTAAAGAAAATGCACTGCTCAGCTGCCCCTTCATCGCGATCGCGACAAGGGGGCCCGCGATCGTGAAGGCTAACCGGATGGACCTCCAAGAACGCGGTGGATAACATGCGAACGCGAAGAGTAAACAGTCCTGGTCCCGTCCTACCACTATGCAAACACGGAGACAAGGGTGCAGTCGCGAAGGTCAGGGATCCAACACATCGCGAACGCGGAGAGGAGGGTGCGATCGCGAAGGTCAAGGACCCAACATATCGTGATCGCGGAGGAGGATTCGCGAACGCATAAGCATTCAGCCTCCCAGCCCAACTCCTTCTTCGCGAACGCGGCCCCCCTTCCGCGATCGCGAAGAAAGAAACCAGACAGCAAATTTTTTGGTTTCTTGAACTTAGCTTCCGGGGGGTCCAAAACTCACTCGAGCCCCTCGGGACCCCGTCCAAAGGCACTAGCAAGTCTGTATTCATGATACGGACTCTCTCTTTCCGGAACGTGCAAAACAACAACAAAACTCAGAATTTGACCCCAAAACCAAATTGAATCAAACTTAAGAACTTCAAGTTCTTGATTTCTATAATGATGCGCCGGACTGACCTATACTACTCGGAAGACTTCAAATTTTGCAGGCAAGTCATAAATGACATAACGAAACTATTCCCGATCTCGAAATTCTGTTCGGACCTCGATAACATAAAATCACATCCAAGCCATATTCCAAACTTAAGGAAATCCGAATTTTCATATTGGGCGCCGAAATGCTCCCGGGTCATCGAAAACCCGTTCTGAACATACGCCCAAGTCCAAAATCATCATACAATGCTACTGAAACTTTCGGAACTCAATTCCGAGGTCGTTTGCTCAAAATGTTGACCGAAGTCAAACTTGGCCCAAAAGGCCAACCTTAAGGAACCAAGTGTTCCTATAGCACTCTAAACACTTCCAAATCCCGAACCACCCATCCCCGCAAGTCATAAATCACGAGAAGTCGCTATGGGAAGTTTCATTTTGGGTAACGGGGTCCTAATACGCAAAACGACCGGTCGGATCGTTACATTAACAGTTTTTGGCTGGTTTTAGAAAAGAAAATCGTGGGTGATTGAAGAGGAAATCGTGGGTGTGGTTTGATACGTGGATGAGGGGGTGGGATTTAGAGAGAGAAACGTGGGGGAGTGGGAATATATGGTAGAGTTAAATTAGAAGACTAATTAATACCATTAAATCCCCAAAAATGTACATAAATGGTAATTAGGTATATAAAAGGTAATTATATTAAAAGATGAGTAGGGAGGGTAATATAGATTCATATATATGTAAAAATCTCTATATTAAAAGCATGAAGGCCCTAAGCGAAATGTCGTTCGCCTTTTTTACCCTTTAAAAATAAAATTTGCATTGGATAAAATAGTAATTTAGTTATTTTCCTAATATGTAGGAATACTCATTTAATTATTTTCCTAATATTTAGGACTACAAAATCAAATAAATTTTATATATTACATCTTCCTTATTTGGATTACGTAGAAAATTTTAATATTTAGAACTTCAAAAATATTACCATTTTATTTTATATAAAATTTTACACCTAAATTATATATAAATGGAAAGAAAAGAAAAGAATTAAAATTACTAATTAAATAGGACGTAACCACTTGGTATTTAGAAGTTTATACCTTTGGACAAATACAAAAGATTCAATCAAAAAAGAAAGAGGACGTACAACGCTCTTGGAAGATGACAAAGTAACTTTTTATATGATTTGATTTAGGTGAAACTCTTTTACATTCTAAAATACTTTAAAATATACAAAATTATTTCCCACTCATTTGATTTTCTTACAATTTGACAAAAGATGTTTTATTCGATAAAATATAATTATAATCGAATATTTAAAATTTGTGTATGAGCTAATATTAATAATTTAAATCTATAAAATACAATTTATATCTTTTATTGCTTAAAATAAATAATTAAGAATTTGGAATAGCCAACTAGCAAAAAAATATAAGTTTATTGTGTTTTAAATTCATCATACAAGTAAAACTATCTTCACAAAAATCTTGGCTTAAATAGATATATTTCAATAAAAAAAAGACCACCGATAATGAGAGAAATTAGAAAATAAAGTCGAATCAATTACAATATAGTATTAAAATTTAACTTGGTTAAATTCTAAATAGAAGAAATAAGAATGAACTATTAAGTATTAAAAATAAGTTCACATTTATTATTATATTTTATTTTTCATCTATTTCAATATATGGCCCTCTATTGTTTTTTGTATACGTAATAAGTTATCGGTTGTAAATTACATATTCAGTATTAGTCAGTTTAAGACCTTTTATTGTTACTTAATTATTCATTTTTTCCAATAAACTATATGACCTAACCGTTCATTCCAATAGCTCTAAAAGTAAGATACAATTTTTTAATTAGTGTTAATTTGATGATTGTTTGAAGAATTATAATATAAATTTATAACGATTTCGATCATGTTAGATTTAATATTATGTCACAAGAATGACTACAATATTTGTAAGCTTACTCCAAAAAATATGTCCTTAAAATTAATATAAAATATATGTGCTCAATTTTTTACGTGTGAACTCGTTTCTTTTAAAAACTATATGACATCTTTATTCCAAATCTCTAAAAAAACAACAACAACAACCCAGTATAATCCCACAAGTGGGGTGTGGGGAGGGTAGTGTGTGGTAATTATTTTTATAATTATTTTTATTGATGAACTTTGAAGAATCATAATAAAAATTAGAATTTAATTACCAAAAAATAGATATATCAATTATTTTAGATTCAATATCATGCTACAAGAATTACTGCAATTTTTGTAAGATTTTTTCCAAAGATAAGCCCTTCAAATTAAGAAGAAATACTTGTTCTCCAATCGAAATGTTTATCGATCATTTTACCTTTTAAAATAAATTATAGAAATGTTATAAAACTAATTATTTTCAAATATAATGAAAAATGGAGTTAATCAATATTATAATTATTTAAATACTAATTCCAATTGAATAATGATATACCGAAACTAAATATACTTTCAAATACAATTCTGAATCATTCTCCGATGTATTTTACTAGATTACTTTAGTATTCTTTTTGAATGTCTTTTCTCATTTTCAGGGCACTTTGATTTTGTGTTCATCTGAAATTCATGGATTATTATTTGTTTGCTATATGTGTGAAGTTCTATCTACTTGTCATGACCCAATTTAACCCTCCAAAAGGGTTCGTGATGGCACCTAGTCCCTATGACTAGGTAAGCCTAAAATAAGCGGAAAAATAGGGTAAAACGGAAATAAAACAGTGAAGGTATAGTAGTAACTATAACACTTTCAGCCGTTTGGCATTTACAACTCTCAACACCCCAAAACCCGAAATGTCGTCAAGTCACAAGTTTTACAATTATAGCTCTATACAACGGAATTAAGGAAAAGTATCTCTGTCTATAAACTATATCTATACTAGGGTAGGAAGGGGACTCGGAAGGTTCTGCGGACGCGGCAAAAATACCTCGCAGTCTCCTAAAAGCAGTTGCAGTACTCCTAGCCGGAACGCTGTGTGCTGGTACCTGGATCTGCACATGGGTAAAACATGCGCAGAAAGGGCGTGAGTACTCCACATTCGGTACTCAGTAAGTGTCAAGCCTAAACCCAGTCAAGTAGTGACGAGGTCAGGTTGAGGCTCTACTGAGTTTGAAAAACATAATAAGACATTTATAACGTTGTACAGTGAAAAAAAATCAGTAGAAATAATAATAAGCAGAAATTTAGGAAAAACTGGAAGAAATGAGTAAAAGAAACTCTCGACTCAGCACAGCATATAACTCAACAGAAATCGTGCAATGCAATCCAAGGGGAAGCTCCCGGGCCTCGGTCCGTAGTCCCAATTTAAATTTGCAATGCAGTACATGGGGAAAGCTCCCGCACCTCGGTCTGTAGTCCCAATTGAAAAATGTTATGCAGTACAGGGGGAAAGCTCCCGGATCTCAGTATGTAGTCCCAATTTAAATATGCAATGCAGTATAGGGGGAAAGCTCCCGGATCTCGGCCCGTAGTCCCAATTTAAATGTGCAATGCAGAATGTATGTCGGACGCAGCATAATTAAACAGTTAGGAAAAATAGTAGACAAGAGTATGGTAGAACTACCTAAGCATGGCTCAATTAATAGCAAATAAGTGGAAAATCAGGTAAGGCAAGTAGACATGTATAAATCTTAAGTTAACTACTCAGTTTAAACAGTAAGCAGTAATATAGGAATGAAAGTGAGATATGCCATAGAAAGACCAGTGGAATTTTAGTAAAAACAACTCGCGCGCGCACTCGTCACCTCACGAACACGGTGTTCTCATAGTGAAAATCAGTTAAAAATGCCTAAGGGAAAGTCCCCAACACAGAGTTAGGCAAGCCAGTTACCTCGACTGCGCTACTCAACCCAATATCACGCTCTTGCCACGAGTATCCAACTCCGGGTGGCCCGAATCTAATAAATTTGATTGCATATTGTAAATAACACTTCAAGGAATCAAAATAGCTATTAATTCGAAGCTAATATGAGAAATTAGGAAATTTGCCCAAAAGTCCCCCGAGCCCACGTCTCGAAATCGGGTAAAAATTACATTTTTCGAACCCCCATTCACTCACGAGTCTAACTATATAAGAATCTCTCGAATCGGAGGTCAAACGCCCAATCAAAACCAAATAATTTGGTCTATGAAGTTTCTTCCCATTTTTTCCATTTCTACCCAAGATTTTCGAAATTAGAGGTGGAATTTAAGATTAGAATCATGGAAATTGATCTATAATGGTTAGAAATCACTTACCCAAATCGCCCAGGTGCAAATTCTTTCAAAACTCGCCTCTCCCGAGCTCTCAATGTCGAAAATGGAGTTATGAATTTCAAACCCTCGGATTTTGGTATAAACAACCCAGGTATTTCGCACATGCGGCTCACTGATCGCACCTGCGGTACCGCACCTGCGGAAATTCAATTGCAGGTGCGAAATTTCATTAAAGTGCCTGGGGTCGCACTTGCGGTGGCTTGGTCACTGGTGCGGCTCCGCAGCTGCGGATTTTCCTCCACGCCTGCGAGTCCTAGGCATCCTGATCTACCTCCGCACCTGCGTGCACCCCATTCGCACATGCAGAAGGACCATCGCAGGTGCGGAACACCAGAAACAGAACTGGTTCAGCAGTTCCTATGGGTCCAAATGCACCTGTTGGGCATCCGAAACAACCCCGAGGCCCCGGGACCTCAACCAAACCTACCAACCGACCCAAATACCTCATTCAAACTTGGTCGAACCTTAAAAACACACCTCATAACATCAAAATCGTCAAATATGCATAGATTCAAGCCTAAGAACATAGGATTTTCTAAAATCCACATTCGACGCCGAACCATGTCTAAACTTATCCGAATGACCTCAAATTTTGTACACAAGTCACAAATGGCATTTTGGACCTGCTGTCGCTTTCGAAGTTCCATTCCGAGTCCGATATCAAAATTCCACCTATCGGCCGAAATCGCCGAAATTCTAACTTTCGCCAATTCAAGCCTAAATCTACAACTGACCTCGAAAACACGTTCCGAACACTCTCATAACCCCGAAATCACCCAAAGGAGCTAACGGAGTTGACAGAATTTCATTCCGGATCCGTCTTCACACAGTTCTAGCTACGCTCCGATTTCTAAGGCTAAAATTCACATTTAAGGACTAAGTGTCCAAAATCACTCCGGATTTTACCACTCAACGCTCCGACAAGTTTCATTAACATAATTATACATGGGAGAAGAAGTTATTAGGGGATCGGGGCACTAATTCTCAAAACCACCGACCGGGTCGTTACATTCTCCCCCCCCCCCTTAAGAAAATCGTTCGTCCTCGAACGAGTATAGAAACATACCTGAAGCTGTGAAAAGATGAGGGTACTGACTCCGCATATCCTGCTCGGTCTCCCAAGTCGCCTCCTCGACCGGATGACCCCTCCACTGAACCTTGACTGAGGAATTATTCTTCGACATGAGCCTTCTGACCTGCCTGTCCAATATCGCCACAGGCTCCTCAATATATGATAGATCCTTGTCCAACTGGACTGAGCTGAAATCCAAAACATGAGTTGGATCACCGTGATACTTCCGGAGTATGGAAACGTGGAATACCGGATGAACACCTACTAGGTTGGGAGGCAAGGCCAACTCATAAGTAACCTTCCTAACCCGCTGCAACACCTCAAAAGGGCCAATGAACCTCAGACTCAGCTTACCCTTCTTCCCAAATCTCATGACGCCTTTCATGGGTGATACCCGAAGCAAAACCCAATCACCAACCATAAATGTTAAGTCACGAACTCTCTGGTCCGCATAAATCTTCTGCCTAGACTGAGTTGTGCGAAGTCTCTCCTGAATCACCTTCACCTTGTCCAGGACATCCTGAACCAAGTCTGTACCCAACAATCGGGCCTCGCCCGGATCGAACCACCCTACTGAAGACCTGCACCGCCTACCATACAAAGCCTCATACGGCGCCATCTGAATGCTGGACTGGTAGCTATTATTATAAGCAAACTCAGCAAGAGGCAAGTATTGATCCCATGACCCCCCAAAATCCATCACACAGGGACCGAGCATATCCTCGAGAATCTGAATCGTGCGCTCGGACTGCCCGTCCGTCTGAGGGTGAAATGTTGTGCTGAGATCAATCTGGGTGCCCAACTCACATGCAAGGCTCTCCAGAAGTGTGAGGTGAACTGAGGACCTCGATCTGATATAATGGACACCGGCACACCATGCAACCGGACTATCTCCCAAATGTAGATCTGGGCCAACCTCTCAGAAGAGTATGTAGTCAATACTGGGATGAAATGGGCTGACTTGGTCAGCCGGTCCACAATCACCCAAATAGCATCATGCTTCCTCAAAGTCTGGGGAAGTCCAACCACAAAGTCCATGGTGATCCGCTCCCACTTCCACTCTGGAAGCCTAATCTGGTGAAGTAATCATCCTGGTCTCTGATACTCACATTTGACTTGCTGACAGTTGAGACACTTGGCTACAAACTCCACTATATCCTTTTTCATCCTTCGCCACCAATAGTGTTGTCTCAGATCCTGGTACATCTTCGCCGTACCCGGATGGATGGAATACCGCGAACTATGGCCTCCTGAAGAATCAACTCCCGAAGCCCATCTACATTGGGCACACAAATACGTCCCTGCATCCTTATCACACTATCATCACCAATGGTCACATCCCTGTCATCACCCTGTCGAACTCTATCCTGAAGAGCCCAAAGGTCGGGATCATCATACTGGCGCTCCCGAATGCGGTCATAAAGAGAAGATCGAGCAACAACACACGCAAATACCCGGTGAGGCTCAGAAAGATCCAGTCTCACGAACTGACTGGCTAAGGACTGAACATCCAAGGCTAAGGGCCTCTCAGCTGCATGAAGATATGCCAAAATACCCAAACTCTCCGCGGAGACTCAAGGCGTCGGGCACCACATTGGCCTTCCCCGGGTGGTATAATATGGTGATGTCATAATCCTTGGGTAACTCCAACCACCTACGTTGGTGCAAATTGAGATCCTTCTGCCTGAAAATGTGTTGAAAACTCCGGTGATCCGTATATATCTCACAGGGAACACCATATGAATAATGACGCCATATCTTCAAGGCGTGAACAATCGCCGCCAACTCGAGATCGTGCACAGGGTAGTTTTTCTCATGTACCTTCAACTGTCTGGATGCGTAGGCAATCACCCTACCGTCCTACATCAACACCGCTCCCAATCCAATCCTCGAAGCATCACAATAGAACGTATAGGACCCTTAACCGGTAGGCAATACTAACACTGGAGCTGTAGTCAGGGTTATCTTGAGCTTTTGAAAGCTCTCCTCACACTCCTCAGTCCATATAAAAAGGCACCCCTCTGGGTCAGTCTTGTGGGCGCAGCAATGGATGAAAATCCCTCCACAAAACGGCGATAATACCCAGCCAAACCGAGGAAACTGTGGATCTCAGTAGCTGAAGACAGTCTGGGCCAACTCTGCACCGCCTCCACCTTCTTTGGATCTACCTTGATCCCATCCGAATACACCACATGGCCTAGGAATGTCACAGAATCAAGCCAAAATTCACACTTAGAGAACTTGGCATACAACTTCTTCTCCCTCAATGTTTGAAGCACGGTCCTCAAGTGTTGTTCATGGTCCTCCTGGGACCGAGAATGTACCAGAATCTCATCAATGAACACGATGACAAAAGTATCAAGATAAGGCCGAAATACATTGTGCATCAAATGCATGAAGGATGTTGGGGCATTGGTCAACCCAAATGACATAACAAGGAACTCATAGTGACCATATCTAGTCCTGAAAGTAGTCTTCGGGATATCTGGCTCCCGAATCTTCAACTGATGATAGCCTAAACGAAGATCAATTTTAGAGAACACCCTAGCACCCTGTAGCTGGTCAAACAAATCATCAATGCGAGGCTATGGGTACCTGTTCTTCACTGTCACCTTATTTAGTTGTCGGTAATCAATACACATATGCATCGAACCATCCTTTTTCTTCACAAATAATACCGGAGCACCCCAAGGTGATACATTGGGCCTGATGAATAACTCCTGCAACTGCTCCTTCAACTCACGAGGATCCATGTGATAGGGAGGAATGGAAACGAGCTGAGTGTCCGGCAATAAGTCAATGCCGAAGTTAATATCTCTGTCGGGCGGCATACCCGGAAGATCAACTAGAAATACATCAAGATAGTCCCTCACGACTGGAACTGACTCAATTGTAGGGGTCTCAGCACTAACATCTCTCACATAAGCCAAATACGCATCACACCCCTTTTCAACCATCCGCTGAGCCTTAAGAAAAGAAATGACTCGACAGGGAGTATACTCTAAGGAACCTCTTCACTCTAACCTCGGTAGTCCTGGCATAGCCAGCGTCACGGTCTTGGCGTGACAATCAAGAATAGCATAGTAGGGAGATAGCCAGCCCATACCCAATATAATGTTGAAATCTACCATGCTAAGTAATAGTAAGTCAGCCCTGCTCTCGAAACCACTAATAACAATCAAGCACGACCGATATACACGGTCCACAACAAGAGAATCTCCCACATGAGTAGAAACATATAAGGGGGAACTCAATGAATCCCGAGATATCCCCAAATGTGAAGCAAAGTAAGAAGACACGTATTAATATGTAGAATCTGGGTCAAATAATACTGATGCATCCCTATGACAAACGGGAACGATACTTGTAATGACTGAATCTGAAGCAATGGCCTCGGATCGGGCTGGAAGGGCATAGTATCTGACCTGACCTCCCCTTCTAGGGCAACCTCGACCTCCCCGACCTCCGCCTCAGGCTATCTGAGAAGGTGGGGTGGCAGATGGGGCTGGAAGAATAGCTGGAGGGCCAGGTGGAAAACGTGGAACCTGATAAGTCTAGGGTGGTGCACCCCTCCTAGCTCTGGGCCAATCTCTAATCACATGACGAGTGTCACCACACCCAAAATAACCCCTCTGAGGGTGTGGCGACTGCTGTTGACTCTGAACTGGCCTGTTGGACTGACAAGTGATAGCACCTCGAGCTGAAGGCACTTGAGATACTGGTGGTGCAGAATAAGGCTCTTGAGGTCTAGGAGGAGATGGGATACCACTGGCTGCTGGAAGAGCTGAATGAATGGGGCGACTCAAAAGACCCCTACCATAACGTGTTGAAGGTGCACGAACTCCTAAAAAGTAACCAGTCTCTCGAGACCTCTTAGCCTCTATCTCCTCCCTGTCCCGGGCCAACATACTCTCAATCCTCCAGGCAATACTCACGGCCTGCTGGTAAGTGATGTCTGTCTCCATCTCTCTGGCCATACTAGTCTGAATACTGGGATGGAGTCCCTCGATAAAGCGACGAACCCTCTCTCTGACGGTGGCAACCAAAGCTGGTGCATGATGAGCCAAATCACTGAAACGGACTGCATACTCTGACACAGTCATACTACCTGGCGTAGCTGCTCAAACTCTGCACGCCAAGCGTCCCTGAGGCTCTGAGGGACAAACTCAAGTAGAAACATCTCTGAAAAGTGAGCCCAAGTAAGTGAGGCTGCCTCATCCAGACTACTAATCTCAAAAGCACGCCACCACTACTAAGTTCCTCCCCTCAGCTAGAAAGCAGTGAAAGAAACCCCACTTGTCTCCACAATACCCATAGTGCGGAGAATGCGATGACACTCCTCAAGAAAACCCATGGCATCATCTGAAGCTAATCCGCTGAACTCAGGTGGGTGGTACTTCATGTACCTCTCAAGTCGGAGCTTCTCTACGTCAAGAACAGCTTCCCTAACCTCATGTTAGGCTGGAGATGATGGGGGCATGGGGATGTACTCTGGAACCTGCCCAATATGAACCCTCTGCTCAGGAGTGCGGGCTGCAGGAGTCTGTGTCCCTCCCCAGGCCTAGGATGTAGCTAGAGCTATCGGGAGTAGTCCCGCGTAAGAAAGAGTACTGAAAGCACTCAAAAACTGAGCCAGTGTCTCTTGGAGGGCTGGAGTGATAGTAAGAACCTCCGGTGCCCCTCCAGTTGTGGCTGTTGGGGGATCCTCTGCCTCTGCTCTAGCCAGTGCTCGGGCTGCACTGTGTGCTCGTCCTTTTCCCCGGCCCTTGCCTCTGGTGGCTCTGGCCGGGGTCTCGGGTGCCTGGTCATCATTACGTCTGGTACGAGTACGAACCATCTATAAGCAAGAATAGAATAGAGTTTAAGAATGTTGGTAACAGTAACTAGCACGATAAGGGATTCCAAGAAGTATGATTGTTCTTAAAAGTTACATAGCCTCTCGAAGATAGATACGGACGTCTCCGCACCGATCCGGGAGACTCTAATAAATCGACTTGTGACTTGTGACTCCTATGAACCTAGACGCTCTGATACCAACTTGTCACGACCCGATTTAACCCTTCAAAAGAGGCTCGTGACGGCACCTAGTCCCTATGACTAGGTAAGCCTAAAATAAGCGGAAAAATAGGGTAAAACGGAAATAAAACAGTGAAGGTATGGTAGTAACTATAAAACTTTCAGCCGCTCGGCATTTACAACTCTCAACACCCCAAAACCTGGAATGTTATCAAGTCACAAGCTTTACAATTATAGCCCTATACAACGGAACTAAGGAAAAGTATCTCTGTCTATAAACTATATCTATACTAGGGTAGGAAGGGGACTCGGAAGGTTCTGCGGACGCGGCAGAAATACCTCGCAGTCTCCTAACAACAGTTGCAGTACTCCTAGACGGAACGATGTGTGCTGGTACCTGGATCTGCACATGGGTAAAACATGTGCAGAAAGGGCTTGAGTACTCCACATTCAGTACTCAGTAAGTGCCAAGCCTAACCCCCAGTCAAGTAGTGACGAGGTCAGGTTGAGGCTCTACTGAGTTTGAAAAACATAATAAGACAGTTATAAGGTTGTACAGCGAAAAAAAAATCAATAGAAATAATAATAAGCAGAAATTTAGGAAAAACTGGAAGAAATGAGTAAAAGAAACTCTCGGCTCACCACAGCATATAACTCAACAGAAATCGTGCAATGCAATACAAGGGGAAGCTCCCGGATCTCGGTCCGTAGACCAAATTTAAATATGCAATGCAGTACAAGGGGAAAGCTCCCGGACCTCGGTCCGTAGTCCCAATTGAAATATGCTATGCAGTACAGGGGGAAAGCTCCCGGATCTTAGTCTGTAGTCCCAATTTAAATATGCAATGCAGTATAGCGGGAAAGCTCCCGGATCTTAGTCCATAGTCCCAATTTAAATATGCAATGCAGAATGTATGCCGGACGGAGCGTAATTAAACAATTAGGAAAAATAGTAGACAAGAGTAGGGTAGAACTACCTAAGCATGGCTCAATTAATAGCAAATAAGTGGAAAATCAGGTAAGGCAAGTAGACATGTGTAAATCTTAAGTCAACTACTCGGTTTAAACAGTAAGCAGTAATATAGAAATAAAAGTGAGATATGCAAGAAAGAACAGTGGAATTTTAGTAAAAATGACCCGCGCACGCACTTGTCACCTCACGTACTCATAGTGAAAATCAGTTAAAAATGCCTAAGGAAAAGTCCCCAACACAGAGTTAGGAAAGCCAGTTACCTCGACTGCGCTACTCAACCCAATATCACGCTCTTGCCACGAGTATCCGACTTCGGGTGGCTCGAATCTAATAAATTCAATGCATAATGTAAATAACACTTCAAGGAATAAAAATAGCTATTAATTCGACGCTAATACGCGAAATTAGGAAATTTGCCCAAAAAGTCCCCCGAGCCCACGTCTCAAAATCGGGTAAAAATTATATTTTCCGAACCCCCATTCACTCACGAGTCTAACTAAATAAGAATCTCTCGAATCGGAGGTCAAACACCCAATCAAAACCCAATAATTTGGTCTATGAAGTTTCTTCCCATTTTTCCCATTTTCTACCCAAGATTTTCGAAATTAGAGGTGGAATTTAAGATTAGAATCATGGAAATTGATCTATAATGGTTAGAAATCACTTACCCAAATCGCCCAGGGGCAAATTCCTTCAAAACCCGCCTCTCCCGAGCTCTCAAAATCGAAAAATGGAGTAATGAATTTCAAACCCTCGGATTTTGGTATAAACAGCCCAGGGATTTCGCACATGCGGCTCACTGATCGCACCTGCGGTACCGCACCTACGGAAATTCTATCGCAGGTGCGGAATTTCATTAAAGTGCCTGGGGTCGCACCTGCGGTGGCTTGGTCGCTGGTGCGGCTCTGCACCTATGGAGTTTCCTCCGCGCCAGCGAGTCCTGGGCAGCCTGAGCTACTTCCGAACTTGCGTGCACCCCATTCGCACCAGCGAGTTCGCATCTGCGGAAGAACCATCGCAGGTGCGGAACACTAGAAACATAACTGGTTCAGCAGTTCCTAAGGGTCCAAATGCACCCGTTGGGCATCCGAAACAACCCCGAGGCCCCTGTGGACCTCAACTAAACCTACCAACCGACCCAAATACCTCATTCAAACTTGGTCGAACCTTAAAAACACACCTCATAACATCAAAATCGTCAAATATGCATAGATTCAAGCCTAAGAACTTAGGAATTTTCTAAAATCCACATTCGACGCTGAACCACGTCTAAACTTATCCGAATGACCTCACATTTTGCACACAAGTCACAAATGGAATTACAGACCTACTGTCGCTTTCGGAGTTCCATTCCGAGTCTGATATCAAAATTACACCTATCGACCGAAATCGCCGAAATTCTAACTTTTGTCAATTCAAGCCTAAATCTACAACCGACCTCGAAAACATGTTTTGAACCCGCTCCTAACCCCGAAATCACCCAATGGAGCTAACGGAGTTGACGGAATTCCATTCCAGATCCGTCTTCACACAGTTCTAGCTACGGTCCGATTTCCAAGGCTAAAATTCACATTTAAGGGCTAAGTGTCCAAAATCACTCCGGATTTCACCACTCAACGCTCTGACAAGTTCCATTAACATTAGACATGGTAGAAGAAGTTATTAGGGGATCGGGGCCCTAATTCTAAAAACGATTGACCGGGTCGTTACACTACTATTTATGTTTTCAATGACTATGTGTACTGTTGAAACTCGAAAGGAAGCATGCTAACTTTATTTATTAAAAAAGTGGCATAAATTTTAAGTTGAATTATTAACTGATGATTGAGGATTTCTCTGAGATGTTTTTCTTAATTGAGTTAGTTATATGTACAATGTCAATATTAATGACTATTGTGAGGAACTTATACTTTTATTTCATAACTCAAAACACAAATAGAGATAAGATACACGCGTGATACCTGTACCCTGAACGTTTTTTTATTATATTGAACGTAAAATTTTATTGGATAAAATTATAATTTTAATTAAATATTTAAAACTTTGAATGAGATATTATTCAGATTTGAATTAACAACAAAAGAATCTCTTTAACGTTAAGAACAATCCTAATTAACCAAAAGTCTTTGATTTAACTAATTTGCGAAAAATCCAAGTCATTATTTTCAAAATTTATAATAAAATAGATTATAATATAGTAATAAGAGTCAAACTGTCAAAATACAAAAGTTAAAAACAATAAGAATGAAACATCAGAAGACAAAATATATTCTAAGTTAGTTCCCATTAATTAATTTTCTTCCTAGTATTCGTTCAAATACATGACAACTCCCATACTTTTATCTGTACAAAGTTACTTATTTTAAAGTATTAACTTAATGTAGACATTTTAAAGCTTAGCATTTGATAAATTGATTTGCATGTTCTTCATATACAAATATTTTACTGATTGACGTTAACCACGCGTGCAACGCACGTATACTAAAGCTAGATAATTAGAGTAACAAGAATAGGTTATATCAATATAGGGTAAAATAGATGAAATCATAACAAGTAAATAAAACTCTAAAGAGTACACTAAGGTTTAGTTTTCATTTATGCCAACCGTGTGAAGATTAGTTAAGGTCGGTGACCAAAGGCCTGGGGTGAACAATGTTTTATTTATGAAGCCCCCCTATGTACCCCTAACACTTTAGAGTTCATGAAGGTCTCATGGACCCCGAGTAGTGCTTGTGTCAGGGAGGAGTACCTCAATCACAAAACTGGGTTCACACTGTAACGACCCTAAATCCTAACCCAGGTCGTGATGGCGCCCAACACTAGGGTCAGGCAAGCCAACACTCAGATTATTAAGGATTTTCCCTTATTTGTTTAAACATTCTGACATGTGTCAAGTTTTAAAGCTTAAAACATTAATTTAAAAGGGGTAATTAGCCAGTTTAACCAAAAACGGTCAATAAAGAGGCATGATCCAATATATATATATATATATATTGA